>JAJOZX010001843.1:227500-387500 GCA_023014485.1 Bathynomus jamesi | reverse complement strand
GATTTGTCAAACGAACGCCGAATGTTCACGAATCAGGGAGCCAGTAAGTTTGTTTAACGGCACAAAGGTTTTATATTATACTAATTCCCAAATGCTCATTAACTTTAAACTGACGAATAGAGATTCCGATGTATGGTATTACAGCTAGAATTAAATAACATACAAGTGAATAGGAATTTGGGCAACTTTTTATACGCTTAAGGAAAGGACTAATACTCAAGTTGTTACTGAATACATTTGAAATCCATATCCTTGAGGGGGGGAATCTCTTTTTCTATTTCTTAACTGATGTTTCCAAACTGATGTTACGTATTTAATATCTTTATTAACTGTAACAATGAGGAACCATGATTTACAGTGACTATCCAGATAATCACATATATGCTCGAAAACTAAATCCTTAGGGTAAGAATTCCAAAAGAAATACAAAGAGCTGACAAAAGTAAATATACACCACGATGATTATCCTCAAGAACAAATCGCAAACCTCATCACTTGAAGGTCAGAACGTGTGTCAGCCTTACGTAATGCAAAAGGTGAAAGGAACACAATTCTAAATACAGTATATTGATTCAATAAATCCATTATTTATTGACTTATTATTATCAAATAAAAATTTATGGAAACACAAAGGTGTCTGTTTACTTTTGGCAACCTTCTGTATGTATTTGTGTTATTTCCAAATATAAGGTTTGAAAATTAAAGCAAATTTGTGAGCACGCTCCATAGGAGTTTTAAGACTAAAAACCTCAAATTTGAAAATAAAACAAAAAACAAAACATCTTTATTGTGGATCATTCAGAATCCATAGCCACTTAACCTAACATACAAGTACAATCTTACGTATACATTGAACTTAATACAAAAATAATATAAAAATAAGGCCAACATAGCCACTTAACCTAGCATACTGGCATACTATTTGATTAATTAATTATCTGACAATTTTATGTATATTGTTATTACCTGAGATGTCTTATAACACTTTTTATAACATAGCCACTTGCTATGACACTTATTATAACACAACTTAATATGCATATATAATCTTTGCTACATTGCAAAAATAAGGTATTGTAAACCAGCAGTTTTCTGAACCAAGACTGCCATATAGGTGAGAGGTACACAGTGTCTGAAGACAGGACATTGTACAATAACACATTAGAGCTGTTTTGGACCCTAGTAATGAAATTATATATATTCTTCCGGATTAACATTTGGCTGGTAGGTATGTTACGCGTAGTAAACATAAAACTGGCACTGCACCATTTTGGTTCCCTACATAGCATACGAAAAATATTATTATAAGCAACAGAGAGTTTATTCATAGCAGTTTTTGTATAATTCCACCACAGATGGGATGTATACAATGCAGTACAGTAAGTTCTAAAAATATAAATTTTAACTGATTCTGAACACATACCAAATTTCCTTACTAGCATGTTACCCTGTACATACAGCTTTTTACGTTGCCTCTCAATATCAAGTTCATCTCGCAGCTCGTGAGTAATTACATGACCTAAGTATTTACAGGTGTCTTTGACAGGTATAGTCTGACCATTCATTTCAAAAGACCCACATGATACATGTTTCAGTAGATTACACCTAAAAATCAAAATACAGCTCTTTGCCCTATTATAGGTGATGTCATTTTTTATACCATATTGTTCACATACCTCTAATAGTACTCTCAGCCCATGGGGAGAGGGTGACAGAAGAACAAGATCATCAGCATATATTAAATGATTAATTTTTTCCTTTCCAATGACACATTCAGTACGTGCAGTTTTTAGTTCATTGGTAAGGTCATCTATGTATATACAGAAAAGATAGGGTGATAATATACCTCCTTGCCTCACACCATTAGTCACCTTAAAACCTGGTGATACAGTGCTTTTCCATCTTACAAACATGGTCTGCTCTGTATACCAGAATGCAAGTATCCTAAGTATATATTTAGGTACCCCTCGACACGAGAGTTTCTTTAAAAGTTTGTGATGGTTAACTCTATCAAATGCTTTTGATGCATCCAGAAAACAGGAATATACATTGCTGTTTGACATCTTGTACTTTCGGACGGCTTCCTTTAGCATATAAATACACATGTCAGTACCATGTTTCACTCTAAAGCCAAATTGATTGTCATAAGTCTGCAAGTAAGTGCTTATCCTATTGTAAATGACATATCCTAACACTTTAGAAAGAATACTGGCAAGTGCTATTGACCTATAATTATTCTTATCACAGATACTAGCAACCTTATTTTTAACAACTGGCAACAATACAACTGACAAAATGGACTGTTGGCAAGTACCCATGTATCATACAGCTTGTGAAACACATTGCAAGCATAGGTATTATACGAGGGCTACAACATTTTAAATGTTCTCTTTGCATGCCATCTAGGCTACAACTTTTGTTATCATCTAACTTATAAATAGCCTGCCAGATTTCTGAGTCATTAATTAGTAGTTCCTCAGAGCGTTCTAAATTTAGGCATATATTTAGTCTATCCCCCCGAAACAATTAAATAGGGTTTCATAATGATTTTTCCACAGTTCTGCAATGTTTTTTGCACCATGTACACCCTCTATTACATTTGGCAAGGTAAGATTACTATTGCTAATTTTATTAACCTCCTTCCAGAATTCCCTACTGGAAGTATTGCTATTGCCTAATTTCCTGGCTAGAGATTCTCTTCGAAGATTCTCTTCGTTTTTCTTTATAAATCTAAGAGCTGTAAGTAAATCACAAAAAATATGTGCTAAAACCGGGAAAGTATTTTTCTGAAAATGTAAATTGAAAATTTGTTCTGCTCTCTTTTCACTTCAGTGCCTAAAAGAGCTAGTTGGTTGTCCAACTCTATTTTGTAAAGGAGATATAGAGATGTCTAGTATTCAAATAGATTAAAATCTGTTGGATGGAAGAAGGTAGATAAAATGTAGAAATGTACAATCTACGTAGCTACGATATAAAATCTTTAAAATCTTGAGGGCAATTATCAAACCATTTAATCTTATAATGACAGCGACGCTAACCACTACACCACCGAGGCGCATCTACTGTATGTATGGGTACCTCGGGTACTTAACAATACACCTCATCAGGGAATGAAGGAAAAAGGCAAGAATATATATATATATATACACACACACACACAGCGTAAAGAAAATAGTTAAGACGGATTAGCAAAAAATTAACAAGTACCGATTAAAGAACAAAAGATTTTTTAAGAAGATACGATTCATTTTATAAGTTCCCAAACTACAGTGTTTTGCAACTACGACTGAACACATTCCAAATGCCTTCGACAACATTCACTTCATTTCGTCAACACATCGATGTTTCTGACAGAAAAATCGTATGAATAGACCATCCATTAAATGGATATAACAAACATGCAGACTGTTTCGACACTGCAGTAAGGATGACAGTATCAGTATAAATAAACAAAATAGTATTTTCTTTGACATTATGAAGGAAGTTTAATGACGTACCTTTATGTAATTGACAATTATGAATACACGTGTCACAGTAATGAAATCTCTTTGCAGTTCAAAATTGCTGCATTATTTATTAAACATAACTATGATAACACCTACATCAACCAACCATGTTCCGCAAAATGGACCAATCCAAAGGGAATGAGGGTAAAATAAGTTTTCTTCGGATTAACGTATACCAAGTATATTCGATTAACCAGATTTTTGCAATGTGACTGAACTAGAACTTCAGAATGGCACCGCATGCATGTAGCTGTACTTCCGCAGAAAGCAGACGAAAACTTATTGAAAGCTACAGTATAACAATGGTGAGGACTTTGTTCATCGGACAAACGAATATACAGTATATACGCATTAAAAGAACCTGAATTACGACATCTGATCGACATGATATTCTATCGACAACTATATTGCGGGTTAGATTAAGAGAGGTTAAGTTACCATAGGTTAGGTTAGATTAGGTTGTTAGTTTTCTAGAGTGTCACTCTTATTGTCTTGTCGATCCGATGGGTATAGGTGCAAATGAACAAAGGCCTATATTATTTCAAACTTAACCTAACTAACTTAACCTAACTAACTTAACCTAACCTAGCTTAACCTAATGTGGCATAACTTAACTTAGCTTAACCTAACCCAACTTAATCTAACCCACAATAACTTGTTGATTGTTTGGTCTTGTCATTTACTGTAGATGTCGTTTGTCAAGAAAAAATGCCTTATAACATAAAGCAACCCCCTCCCTCCCTCTCTCTCTCTCTCTCTCTCTACACATATATATACTTATTGTTTACGTTTTTAAATGTTTAAGTATCGCAAGGAATGTATTTGAAAGTGATAAATACTAGGGCCACTCAATATATTTTGCCCCACCCTTTTTTCTTAGCTGAATAATAGGCCATGGGGCTGAAATGTCTTTTGGGCCGTAAGTTTGAACTTTCTGCGCTTCACATAACCGGATTTTTCCAGTTTGAACCTCCACTTCTTGTATAAAACCGCTTTTAAACGCCCTTGTATAAAACCGATGGTTAATGCAGTTTCGAAAATGGCGTCTGACAGTGATGTGCGTCGTAAACAGAGAGCTGTTATCGAGTTCTTAACCGCAGAGAAGGAAACAATTGGAAATATTCACAAACGTCTACAAAACGTTTACGGAGATGCTGTTGTTGATCGAAGCAGAGTTGGACGCTGGTCTAAACGTGAGAGATCATTGGAGAGAGGGAGAGCCAGCTTCGATGATGAGCCACACAGCGGTTGCCCGGCATCGGCTGTGACATCTCACACTGTGCAACGTGCTAACAGCATCATTCGATCAAATCGGCGCGTCACATACAAGGAGCTAGGAATTAGTGAAGGAAGTGTGAATACGATAATTGTGACTGGGGATGAGACTTAGGTACATCACTTTGAACCTGAAACAAAACGCCAATTCATGGAGTGGCATCACGCAGACTCCCCACGCAAGAAAAAGTTCAAAATGGCTCCTTCTGCAGGAAAAGTTATGGCCACCATCTTCTGGGTGATTCTGGTGGACATTATGAATAAAGGACAAACAATCAACTCAGAGACATATATTGCTACCCTACAGAGACTCCAGAGACATATGAAGCGAGTTCGACTGGAGAGAAAAATGGAAGACGTCCTTCTTTTGCACGATATCGCAACACCACACAACAGTTTGCAAACAAGAGAGGCCATCACAAAAATGCGCTTGACTGTGTTACCCCACCCTCCATACAGCCCGGATCTGGCATCTTCAGACTTCCATTTGTTTGGGCCAATGAAGGATGCTGTTCGTGGAAGAAAGTTTCAGAGTGACGATGAGGTTGTTGAGGAGTTTAGGAGGTGGCTCTAGCGGAAGCCAGTGGACTTTTACCAGCAAGGAATAAAGGCTCTTGTTTCGAGGTGGAGGAAAGCCGTAGAAAAGGATGGAGACTATGTGGAAAAATAAGAAGTTGTAGAAAAGGTATGTAACTACTTGTGTACAAAATTTCTGGAACTTACAAAGAAACTTGGAAAAAAAAAAAAAAGGTGGGGCAAAATATATTGAGTGGCCCTCGTACATTGTTGTAATTGTTGATGTACATTAACCTTTCCTGATTTAATTTAAGTTTGTGAAATGGTGGTGAAAACTAGCAGACATCTTGTAAAATGTCGATATTTAAAAGTATTGTCCATTCCTAGAGTGACTATCTTTTTTACTTGTCCACATATGTCAAAGAATGTTTTGCCAAAATATTGTGCATTGTTGGCGGCGGCAAGTCGTTACAGTACAAAGAGGATCTTCATCAGAATAAGAGGTCCTCAGCTCAGTACCACAAGGAACAGTATTAGCTCCACTACTCTTCATAATCATGCCAACTGACATAGATGAGGACGTTACCAGAGACAGCACAGTAACATCCTTTGTTGACGACACAAAGATCAGTAGAAAAATAAGAAACCCAGGAGATATAGGATCTTTGCAAACAGACATGAACAGAATCTACAAGTGGACGGAAGATAAGTTTAACACTGAGAAATTTCAAATGTTACGGTACGGAAAAAGGGAGGACCTAAAATCCATGGAATATTATACCCCAAATGGACAGGAAATTCAGAGAAATTCTAAAGCAAAAGATTTAGGGGTTGTAATGACTGATGATGCGAAATTTAAAACACAAAATAAGATAGCAGTAAACAGAGCAAAGAGAATAACTGGGCAGATACTGAGAACCTTTAAACAAAGGGGTAGGAATATAATGATTCCTCTACTGAAAACACTGATCATACCCAAATTTGAATACTGCTCGCTTCTAACATGCCCATATAAAAAAGAAGACATTAGACAACTAGAAGGAATTCAGAGAAGCTTCACAGCCAAGATCAATGGGTGCAAAGAACTAAATTACTGGGAAAGGCTTGGCGAATTAAACCTATATTGAATGGAAAGGAAAAGAGAGAGATACACCATTATTTACACTTGGAAAATAATGGAGAAACTAGTCCCTAATCTTACTCTGAACCCTGTAACTCCCCAAACAACAGTGGAAAGTAGAAAAGGAAGACTGTGTAGTGTTCCCAAATTAAAGGCTGTACAGGGAACATCCTTAACCTTGAAAGAAAATAGTTTTGTTGTGAGAGGATCAAAACTGTTTAAACAGCTGCCCAAAGACCTAAGCAACACGAGTGGTGTTGCGGTGGACATCTTCAAAAGAGGATTAGACGCCTGGCTCAGAACAATTATCTTTCACCCCTTTCCTATTCTCTTCGACTATTTTTCCGACTTGTCGGCAGTGGCCGGCGGATGATGATGGCGAGTCTTTCTCTCTCTTTTTCTGAATAAATGTTAACCCACAAATGATAGGTTTTACTACTTACTTAACCCCTTATTCTCTTCTTTTAACCGCCTACTCTCTTCTTTCTCTCTGGCTAACCTTGGAGTGGATCTTAGGGTCTTTGTTAGCCTTAGCTTCTGTACATCTGTAGAATTCCCGAGCCGGGCGTACCTGGCTATGTGAGGTGGAGAGTACAAGATACCGACTCACTACTTCACCAGGCCAACTCAGAGGAGGGGCGACAAGCTTGACCTTCGTGAAATGAGGAATCATTGCACGAAGGTTTTGAAGGGTTGAAAGGAAAGATTGTTGTCAAACTCATCACAGCTTTGTCAAAAATTGTGGTATTTTGTCAATTTGTTGTATATTTCGTCCCATCTTATTTGCAAGACACTATACTATTTATAATGTATATGAATGCACATTTTAGAACAGGGGTTCTCAACCGGTTGGTAATTACCCCCAAAGGGGTAATTTGGGATATCCAGGGGGGTAATGGAAGCCATACATATTTTATTTAAGAGTGGGGTTTAAAGACAATTGTATGATTATAAACTACTTCTTTAACGTTTGGTTAATTTATGTGTCCTTTGGGGTAACGGGGTGAGCGCCAATGCTTCAGATGGGTAATGGAAGTAAGTGAGTTGAGATCCCCTGTTCTAGACTATTCCTTTCAGTTATATCTTTATTTTTTACTAGAATTTTAGAACATTCTCAACTAATGATATGATTACATGTTTATATATGGTTGAACAATATATATATTTATGCAGGTTTTATCTGCATATTTAACCTGTTTTACTCTGATATCTAAAGTTTTTCCCCATTTGACCTGTATGAACAGAATTGTATTGTTTACATCCGATAGAATAGACACAACCAGAATTTTATCTAGGCTGTTTTTATTAGGCGAGATATAAAAGTATTTTTATACTTAAAAACTATGCTATTTCGAATAACTGGAATTAACGCAGTTAACTGAGACCGCATCGTGACCACGTTACAACACCGCTTCCCGTTAGAGCAGCGAGGTTAGCGAAATTGGTTGAATGGGTGACCATCCTCTTTGTTCGGATGATGTAGTAACCCGTGTTTCGAATCCCACATAAAACTGTACGTTCCCTCCTTTACATGACCTTTTCACTGTTATGAAGGAGTTAAATAAATAATCTCAAACGTTATTGCTGTTATTGCGAGTTAGCAGAATTTTTCGTGTCACGCTGCGGCACAAATTTAAACTATGCTTAGTAGCAAGTGTTGTTCATAAACAAAATTTTCCCACTACGGTGCTGCGCACTTACGCTTGGCAGCGAATATTTATGCATGCACTTTATAAAAATTTTAATAGCTCGTATTTGTTTGTAAATATTCATAACAAAACATTTTACACATTTAAAGTCAATTAAATTATCTAACTGTGTTTATACAGTATATAAGGTCGTTATATGTACATATACATATGCTTAAATCTCCAAGTAGTGTCAAGAGTAAGCTACGTTTTTTGTCTGTTTGGTCGAACTTTGTAAATATGATAAGTCGCTTTTTCTTGCGTGATCTACTTTTTTGAGGTTAGGTCACACTAGGTTAAGTTAGGTTAACTCAGATTAACCCAGACTAAATTAACCTAACCTAACCAAGCGTAACCTAACCCAAAACAAATCACAGGATATGTTAATAAGCCTGAGGAAGCAGAAAGGACGACTTATTTGAGTTGGAGTTTTTTTAATTAAAATGTAACGTGAGTGAAACTCCAAAAAATAATCATTGTATAGAGTAAAAAAAAAGCTCCTTTAAACTTTCTTATAGAAACCCCCCATTTACTTTAACAGAAGCGAAAATGATTAAATATTTGAAAATAAAAAATATATAACCTGTTCGACCTACCCTGTAAAAAATGATCACAGACGAAAATTTACACAAATGGTCGACCAACCTAGACATTTATGGCCATATATATATATATATATATATATATATATATATATATATATATATCTATCAACGCTGTTAATATACAAATAGAAAATATTTCGTTGGATATTGATATATGATATATAGTAAAAATTGCCTGCACAAATGCACTCAACGCATTTAAACTACAATTTTACAGTACAGTACTTCGCAGGCAAAATTCAGAGAAAAATAAACTCCAAAAACTGGTAATATATTTTTTCGGTTATTATTATTATAATTATTTTTCAAAATGTGCGAATATTACAGAAATTGTTTAAAATATACTTTTTGCTTTAAAGCCATAATTTATATATAAGTTTAGATATCTGTATATGCTAGTTACTGTAGAAAAATATAAAATCTAAGATTTGGAATCGCCAAAGGAACGCTATTCAAATGAGTCCAAACATGACGCATTTGTTACTAACATCAGATTTATGCATGCGAAAGGATCGGAACCATGATTTAAAATGCACTTCAACTTATAAACAATTTGGCAACATCCCCTCTTTAAAATTGTCTGATGACTTTAATAATAAAATAAATTTTGTTAATGCAAACTCAAACAGAAGTTACTTACCTATCATAGGTTTATGTCATACGTAACCTCTATATATGAATGGGGAACTTTATTTGGGTGCTGGTTAAGTGTGCGGTCTACCTACGATTCGGCGGTCTACCTTTTAATTATAGCTTCTTATCTTGTTTATTAATTGTTTGTTTACATCCCATTGTCAACCGCCCTTGACGATTGGTTAGGTTTAGTCATGATATTTTCGTTAGTTTTAACGAAAATATCATGATTAAACCTAACCAATCGTAGGTAGACCGCACACTTAACCAGCACCCTTTATTTGTTATTTCTACAACCTTTGAAATATTTTATTGGTTTTTAGTAAAATTTAAGTCGTAGCCTCAGTCAAAATCCCACTTATTTTTTCTCATATAGAAATTTAGGAGCAACAAAAATGCTTGTTCTTTTTCCAAATTATAATAAAATTTAGTGTTAAATTTTATTGAATTTTTGGATCACCTGAAGATCAGGGGGCCCCATGTATTCTTGTGTTTTTGTTTTACAGTACCAAATATAATAATGAATTAAATTGACTGCCCGGTTAGGTCAACTGTACGCCCTTGACGATTGGTTAGGTTAAGTCGTGATATTTTCGTTAGTTTTAACGAAGATATCATTTGGTAATTGAGGTGGGGGCTCTGATCTTCAGGTGATCCGAATTTTTTTTTAAATTGTACTCGGATTAATTATTTTGTGTGACGTGTTTAGGAAAAGTAGTAAATTTTTATATACAAGAATAAGTGGATGGTATATCGCATTTTGGTTCCAACGAATTTTTATTTATTTATTTATTTATTTGTTGTTGTTGTCGTACTTTTTTGTTTGTTTGCAATTAAATTATTATTTATTATTTTCCTAATTAATTTGACTTGTTTAATTGTTTGTTTCAATTTGACTTAATTTTTAACTTACTAAAATGGATTAAAATCAAATTTTGTGAATTTTTCGTTAAAAAATATATTAAATGAAGAAGAATCGTTTTGAAGTATTATTTACATTTTTTTCGTCTCTTAAAACAATTTTGTTTTAATGATCAAGTAATAGATAATGAGAATGTAATAATAGGAATCACGGTACCTATAACGGAAGTGATATTTAGTTTCAGAACGTTTCAAGTAAATTTAACTGGAGGTGGTGGAATTTAAATACTTTAATTTGAATCGACTTATTAAATATTCCCCATCCATGTAATGAATTATTATTAATAACTGAGGTGCGTATTTTCTTCAGAAAGTAACTTTCAAGGCTATTGAAGTGAGATTAGCAATAATGTTTCCAACTTTTTGTACGACTCGAAATACGCTCAGTAAATGTAATAAAGCTCGTAATTTCTGCGTCAAAACTCCATATATAATATTCTTTGAGAGTAAAATATCATTCACATTAATTTACTTATAATTTGCGGATTATGAGATTATGAGATTATATATGATACATTAATTATTATATACACTAGTAATCTCTACATTTAATCGTACACTGACTTATGGACATCCCGTATAAGAAGAATAAAATTCCAGGAAAATATAATGACAGCGTCTAAACATAATGCAAAAAATAATAAAGCACTTAAATAATGATAACGAAAATTGGGAAAAATAATGTTTTGGTCTTGGTTGAATAAACCAAACAGTTTGTTTGTTTCATGCCATTTAGGCCACAATATTATGAAAATAATAGTAAGACGTTGAACTGTTAACAAGAGCGATGCGAACTTATCTATTGCATTCGACAAAACCATATACATTATAACGGGTGGGCCAAAAAACTATTACCCAACTTTTGCAAAAAATATTGTGACTTATGAAAAACTTTGTTAAAGCGATGGATAAAGCGCAAACAGGATTCACATACTTCAGAAATAAGTTTCCCCGGATCAGTGATGCCAAGATTAAAGAAGGCATTTTTGTAGGTCCTCAGATCAGAGAATTGTTAAGAGATGAGAGATTTGAAGGAGAGTTGAATGAAGTTGAGAAAGCTGCGTGGCAGAGTTTCAAAAGTGTCTGCACAAATTTTTTGGGAAATCACAAGGCCGAAAACTATCCTGAAATAGTAGGAGATCTTCTTAAGTCTTACCAAGCAATGGGGTGCAATATGTCATTAAAGGTTCATTTCTTGGACTCTCACTTGGACTTTTTTCCGGAAAACCTGGGTGCGGTAAGCGACGAACATGGTGAGCGTTTTCATCAGGATATTTCTGCCATGGAAAACCGTTACCAAGGCAAATGGAGCCCCAGTATGCTGGCTGACTATTGCTGGACTCTTAAGAGAGACATGCCTGAGGCAAAGCACAGCAGAAAATCAAAACAAGCTACTTTTTAAACTACAGGTATGTCTTTTCGATCATATTTTAATAAGTATGTAACTATATGGGTTTTTAAAAATTAAATTGCATGTCACACAAAAACCAGACCTGATAGAGAAATTTTACAAACTTATTTGGATTCAGCACAGAAAATACTATAAGAATAAGGTATTTTCATTCTTGGGACACGGAAAATTTTTTTTTGTTGCCCAGTGTAATGGAGGAGGGCACATTCCGCATAATCTTGGACTCAGTTAGGTAACTGTACAGAAACAAAGTTTTTATACCCGTGTCTGTATAACAGCGAATTACAAAATAAGGGTTAAAGTTAGCAAGAATCCAACTTCACCACGAGATAGACCATGAAATTCTATGCAGGACGCATATATTGATTGTACAAATAACATTTGATAACGGTAAAATTATATTGTTCAAAATCAGGGTAATAGTTTTTTTTGGCCCACCCTGTATATACTGTATTTGCTCGTAATAACGAACAGTAAACACACGAAACGGTAAGAGTGATAGCGAGGATCCTTAGCGTACTCCACATGAGGACTTGAACAATCATAGACGATACAACATATATTCCCATTTGATTGTAAAGTGTTCATGTGAATATCTATTTCATATTTGCAAACACTCTTGTTTCTAACAGTTTATTCAAATATATATATAAGTACAAGTATATATATATATATATATATATATATATACCGTATGTGTTTTGCCGGTGTGACGGTTACACGTGTTTCGATCGAAGTCCCAATAAAAGGGGTATTACAGTAAAAATCCTCCAGTTAATCATTTTTAAACGGTGCCGATATTGTGAGTTAATTCATAATGCACAGTGGTATTTCTCTTTGAAAAGTAAAAATCGCGCCATATGTCAAAAATCGTAAATAAAAACGAATCGAATTAATCTCTCCAGCATTTTTCTGAGTGTTTCTTTGTGAAGGAAATAAGTTGCCCATCGAAATTCCTACAAATACCCACTCCTATTATCCCCCGCGGCCACAGTCACGAACACCAATCAGTGAGAAGTATACAGCGTGCCACATCCCTCCCATACCCCGAAGTAACGGGGAATACTTTTCCTCGCTTAGCTTAAGTTATCCCCCACCCAATACTTTCCATAATACCCTTTTTGAGTCAATTCTTTGCACCAGCGGCTACCCTCTAGCAGTAACATTGAAACGGTAAATAAATTCCTGCAACTCTGTGGCATCTGCAACGATGCAAAGGCGATGAGGTGCGATCTCTGCCAGTTGCTCTTTGATTTCAGATGCTTAGAATGGGAAGATGAAAAAAATCTCTCTCATAACGAACGCAAAGCAACTTAATGGGATTAAATTTTTCTGCGAAAACTGCATGACCGAAATAAACTCTTTTACGGTATTTAAAGCAGAAAGAGACTACGAGAAGAAAATAAAAGGGGAAAGTGTGAATAAAGAACAGGAAAACAGAAGAAACGAAGAAAGGCGAAGTAGAAATAAATCACACACCGTCACACAACGAGGCCGAAACCATACAGACAAAAGAGAGCAAAAAGACAACAGATAGTATAAAGGCAACGAAGGACAGTAGCACAAATAGCACAAATAGGAAAAGACAAGAGTGCAATCAAGAAAACAGAGTGAAACTGTCCCCCCAATAAGGAGCAAAAATCAAAGGCCCCGAGTAAATACGGGGAAGGAATTATATGCAGATATTATATAAAAGATAATTATATATATGAACATCCCCCAATATGCAATTTCTTCTATAATAATGGTCATTGTAAATTTGGGGACAGATGCAAATTCTACCACCCGGACATCTGCAGGACTTACACAAAATATGGAACCTGCAAATACGGGAAAAAAAATGCTACTATCAACATCTCCCGACGAACTCAAAGGACAAAGTTTAAAGGGCAATAGGAATAACAATAATAATAGGAATAACAATAGGAACACAATAAGTGAAAAAAAAAAATTTTCAACATCGCACACACGATACGGCTGCTAAATATCATCCAACGCATGCAGTTCACACAGCTGGAAACCCCCGAGCCAAACCGCTTCCGGGCAAGACGCTACCAGAACAGGTAGGCGGAAACGGATCTCTCTCTGAAGACCATAGGACAACTAAACAAGCGAAACCGAAGGAAAACGAACTTGAAATGCACAAGGGCCAACGAAAAACAAAGAACATAAATATTATCCTGACTAATATTCAAGGAATAACACCAAACCAATCACTCAACAAAGTTTCGTACCTGGAAGGATTTATTGACGAAACAAGGGCGGACATCGCATGCTCACAGAAACTCATCTTAAGGATTGCCAAAGAAATTGCGAAAACTGCGAACACTGCATTGATAAGAAAGAGGTAAATATAGAGGGTTTCATCTTACTAAGAGCTGATAGAACATCGAGACGTAAATGTGGCTGTGCTATATATATCCGTATAGGGTGCCGGACAAAATCCCGAAAAGCCGAAATCCCGAAAACCAAAATTAAGAATTCCAAAATTAAGAAAAAAACAATATTAAGAAAAAACAAAATTAAGAGCAGCTTCTTTACTTTTTTTAAATTTTAGACCCTAGCCTTTGTAAAGGTTTTAGAGATGTTCGAAATATACTAAAAATCTAGGCTAGCCAAACCTAACCTATGATACGCCACATATTTAGGCCTAGAAAATTTAAGATTCAGCAAATCACTGAATTTATATAAATATAGTCTAAAATGCGGGAATCTGTAAGATATCTCCAACCTAACCTACCCTACCCTAACCCAAACAGGTCTGGAAAAGTTTAATAAATCCTACTTGTTTCTACGTTTACCCCCCCCCCCCCCCCATTTCCAACCAGTCTTTAACACGTTGCGTGATCCCTTATCTTTTAAAAAAGTTGTAGTTTCGGGATTTTTGGTTTCTCTTAATTTTTTGGTTTCTCTTAATTTTTTGGTTTCTCTTAATTTTTTGGTTTCTCTTAATTTTTGGTTTAATTTTTTGGTTTCTCTTAATTTTTTGGTTTCTCTTAATTTTTGGTTTCTCTTAATTTTTTGGTTTCTCTTAATTTTTTGGTTTCTCTTAATTTTTTGGTTTCTCTTAATTTTTTGGTTTCTCTTAATTTTTTGGTTTCTCTTAATTTTTTGGTTTCTCTTAATTTTTTGGTTTCTCTTAATTTTTTGGTTTCTCTTAATTTTTTGGTTTCTCTTAATTTTTTGGTTTCTCTTAATTTTTTGGTTTTTCGGAATTTCGGCTTTCGGGATTTCGGCTTTCGGGATTATGACCCAGACCCACTCGTATATACATGAAGGTCGTATGACAGAGACGGTAATAAGTAAATCAAACAGCTTTATGAAACTCCTAGCAGTTTGAATAGAAAGATTAAACGTGATACTGATAGTCATCTATAGACCTCCAAACACTCCAACCGAAATATTCTCGGAGGCCATTCATGATATCAGAAACCCTATAAAGGCCATAAACCCTCCATCCCCCAATATAATGATCTGCAGAGACTTTAACTTCCCATTTATAAAATACAAAAAGGTGGATAGGAATATATACAGGGTGTTTCATAACATGTGGGACGCACTTTCAGGATGGATTCAGGACCTGAAAACAATACAAAAGTTTATATAAACATATGCCTGAAATCGCTTTGTTTCCGAGTTACAACCCGGTTTGTGTTCCAGCAATTCTTTCCGCAAACTGTTTACAAACACTGCTTGCCGACAATGGTTGTAAGTGTGTATGAAACGTATTTCAATATCGTTGAGTGTATAGCCATCAGTCAGTCAGAGGTGCATCGCGGTGTTTCACTGTTCGTATTCGTAACTTCTTACCGAGAATAAGTGCAGTCCAGTGAAAAAGTGAAAAAAAAAACCCTTAAAAGTTTTTGTGCTATTCAGTGATAGTGTGCATTTGAAGTGAGAATGGAGGTTAATTCAAACAGAGAAATGGCAGACATGTAACTCATTTATGGACTTGCCGAGTGTAATGCGGCCGCAGCAAGACGTCTGTATGCGGAAAGGTTTCCGAATCGCCGTCTGCCAGATAAGACCTTTCAGAGAATAGACGAGCGTCTTGGTGATACAGGATCATTCAACGAGCGAATTTCAGATGGTGGTAGACAAATCAACACCAGAACTGTTGAGTTGGAGGAGCGGGTCCTGAATCGCGTGGAAGAACATCCTGGTGTCAGCACCCGAAGGATAGCAGCAGCAGAGGGTGTAAGATACACAACTGTGTGCAGAATTTTACGGGAACAACAGCTTTACCCATATCACATTCAGAGAGTACTGAAGCTGATTTCCCACCACGAGAGGCTTTTTGTACTTGGTTCCTTCATCAGTTTGCTCGCGATCCTCTTTTTCTATCCTCCGTGTTGTTTTCTCATGAGGCTGCCTTCACAAGGAATGATGTGATCAATTTTCAAAACACTCATCACTGGGCCGAAGAGAATCCGCATGCCATCATTCAGTCAAGCCACCAACAAGAATTTAGTATCAATGTATGGGCAGGACTTATTGCCGACAACTTAATCGGTCCTTTTGTTTTGCCTGGAAGATTAATAGGAGAATCCTATTCCATTTTTTTAAGGAATGATTTAAACGATTTACTAGATGAGGTTCCTCTTGGTGTCCGACGTCGTATGTGGGTTATGCATGACGGCGCTCCGCCTCATTTTAGTCGAGTAGCCAGACTATTTGGATGACCATTCCCTGATAAATGGATAGGCCGTGGAGGACCCATTGCGTGGCCTGCTCGCTCCCCCGACCTGAATCCACTCGATTTTTACCTGTGGGTTCATCTGAAATCCATCGTTTCGTGATTGATAACGTTGAAATGCTTCGCGAACGTGTAGAACAAGGATGCCAGAAAATCCGAGCAATACCTGGAATGTGTGAACGCGTCAGACAGTCTATGACGAGGCGTGTTCAGCCGTGTATTCAAGCGCAAGGTGGTCATTTTGAGCACTTCCTTTAAAGGTTAGGCGGATACTTGCTAGAACACATAACGGGGTGTAACTCGGAAACAAAGCGATTTCGGGCATATGTTTATATAAACTTTTTTCATTGTTTTCCGGTCCTGAATCCATCCTGAAAGTGCATCCCACATGTTATGAAACACCATGTATATACACCAGGACAAGGGGGACGCAAGAGAACACCAGGAGCAAGCAAAAATGTTGATGGCTCTCACAAATGAGTTTATGCTGACACAGGAGATAACAGAAAATACCAGAAAAAATAACTGCCTAAATCTGGTATTCACGAATAACACGAACTTGATTATTGATATAAAAATAACTCCAACCATTATCTCAGACCACAACTTAATCGAGATATCAACAAATATGGCGACAACATTAAAAGACAATACACATATTGAGGAAAGAAGCAAATTTGGGGCCTTTAACTTAAACTCCAAGACTAAAAAATTGGGAAGCAATCAGATCGCACATGCCCCAAATAGAGTGGAGAACAATTTTAGAGAATAAAACAACTGAAGAAATGCTAACAACCCTGGAAGAAAAGACGTTGAGAATTTTAGAAAAATATGTTCCGAAATCACAGCCAAAAGGAAGGAGGTGCTGGCAAGAGAGGCAAAAGAGAAGAATATTCCGCAAAAGAAAGAGAGTGGAGGCGAAGTTAGCCAACTGCAGAGATAATGCCAGGAAAGTAATACAAGAAAAACTGGAGGGTATCGATAAGGAAATACAAACCCTGATTAAGGACCATACAGAGAAGGAAGAGGAAAAGGCGGTAGAAGCAATAAAGGAAAATCCAAAATACTTCGATAGCTATGCGAAAAGGAAAACAAAAACGCACGCCGCTATCGGACCCTTGAGGAAGAGAAATAATGAACTAACCGACGATCTAAAAGAAATATCTGAAACATTGAGAGCCTAGTATGAATCAGTTTTCAGTACTCCAAAAAGTGACAAAGCGATACCTGACATAGATGTATTCTTTGTAGAGAAATTGCAAGGGAAAGTGTATAACAGACTTTGATGTTACTCCAGAAGATGTAGCGAGAGCTACAGGACAAATGGAACCACATTCAGCTGCAGGTCAGGACAATTGGAACGCATTATTGATTAAAAGCTGTAAAAATGAAATAGCTACACCTTTATAGTGGATATGGAGAAGATCCCTAGACACTGGGGAAATACCGGACATCTTGAAAAGAGCAAACATTTTACTTATATATGAAGGAGGGGACAGATCTCAAGCAAAGAACTATAGACCAGTTTCATTGACGTCCCACCTCACCAAAGTATTTGAAAGAATAGTTAGAGAGATAACACCAGTACACATTTGAAAACTTGTCGATCGATGTTTACAAACTAGTTGGTGATTCTATATAATTTGAATGCGCTGATCTCAAAAATATAGTTAGTTTTTCCCTATCACGTATGGTTTTCTTACTACAGGGTGTGTCATAAATCCCCCATTTATCCCCAAATGTGAACCATCTTATCGAGACCAACATTGGATTGCACATGCTAAACCATAAATTTTGTTGTTATAGACTACAGTAACGCTTACATAATAATGTAGGGTAAATATATATAACAACCAGTCCCGTTCCCAGCAAAATACTCTCTCCCCTCCCATCAATGGGTGGTTAACATTTGGGGACAGATGAGGTATTACAACACCCCTTGTAGCACGAAATCTTTAGGTGATAGAGTAAAACCTAATTAAAGCAGAATTAAATAGCTCCTAGCTCTTGGACAAGCATATTGCTTGTTTATGAAAGAATAAAAAAATAACTGAAAGAAACAAAATATATTTACCTTCTTTACTTGCAAACATTTCAGGACTTATTCACGATTTCTGTACCAAGCGAAGTATGTGTCGGATGCCAATAAATTGTTCTTCTGCAATCTAGACCCCAAAAGTTCTGCAGAGTCCTTAGGCAGATTCAAATCCCTGACTAAGTCATTTAGTTCGGCTTGGGTTAATGGTTTAGAATCTCGGTCAGCTGTTGGCTGTTCATAAACATCATTGTCTGGATTTGGAGCTGAATCAGAATCTGAATTGTATTGATCCAGACTCTCGGGTGGACGGGGAATAGGAACTTCTGGACCATGGGGTACCGGTCTTATTGCAGATGGAAGACTTTTGTATTGAAGGCTCTCTTTATTCTTTGCATTATAACCTTTAACATTGCAAGAACAGAAGTAGCAGTCGTCGGTATGGTTTCTAGGCTCGCGCCATACCATAGGGATCCCAAATGGCAAACTTTTCTTTTTACCTTTGCTCCAATTCCTTAGTGCCGCAACACACGTAAGACAAACCTTGTGTGGAGCCCAACTTTTGTCTTGATCTCCTAATTTAATTCCAAAATAAGCATGATAAGCTCTCTTAATGAAGGTCGTTACATTTGTCCTTTGTTTTACAACAACATACCGACCACAAATATAACAAAATATGTCTGGACTATGGGTACATCCTCTAGAAGCCATTATTAAAATTTTGAAGACGTAATGTTAGAATTATCTATCTGAAAAATATGAAAAAACGAAATTAATTAAAGATAAAAAAGGTAAAAAATTACAAAACGCCCCAAAATTGTTTTGCTAATAACTTTAAAACTGTGGGTAATAGAAAAAAACTGGTAGCATTTCTGAATTCAGCGCAGCGAACTGCTTCAGAATCACCACTCAAAATAAAGAAATCGATTTTCATGCAGACCGGTGTAATTAATCACCGATTTCTTGAAGACACTCGAAAGATTCAACGAAAATCAGCACAGATTCCGATCAGGTAGATCATGCCTATCACAACTTATAGAGCACTAGAACAATATCCTTGATGCACTGGAAGGCAATGGCAACTACGATGTCATATACACGGATTTTGCTAAAGCTTTTGACAAATGTGATCACGGTATAATAGCACATAAAATGAAATAAATGGGAATAACAGGCAAAGTGGGAAAATGGATCTACAACTTCCTCAGAGAACGTCTACAGGTCGTCAAAATTCAAAGTATATCATCATCAGAATCAGAAGTACGCAGCTCAGTACCAAACGGTACAGTACTGGCCCCACTCCTGTTCATTATCATGCTAACAGACAGACAGGGTGTCCCATAAGTCCGGCATCATAGGAGAAATTCATATTTTTCTATTTCTACAAACCATAATTCATATTTTTCTTATGCTCGGGATGTCAATTTTCCGTCCACCATTCTGTTCAGTAACGTGGCTGTTTTTTATGGAAGTGGTGAGGTAAATCGACAGAACACCTGCTACTGGTCTCAAAACAACCCTCACCGGTATACCTCTTCAAAGGAACAATGTGCATCTCGGGTGATGGTATGGTGTGGCATTTGGAAGGATCGCATCATAGGCCCCCTCTTTTTCGATGAACATGTCGCTGGAGGCACCTACCTACGTATGCTCAAGGAAGAAGCATTTCCCAGTGTCTTCTTGAACGAAGAAGGAAATTTCCCAATATGGTTCCAGCAAGACGGCGCTCCTGCACATTACAGCACCCAAGTAAGGGAATACATGTACCAACAATTCCCTGGTCATTGGATAGGATGTCGAGGGCCTGTGGAATGGCCAGCTAGAAGCCCGGATCTCACGCCACTAGATTTTTATCTCTGGGGCAACTTGAAAGCGCTGGTATACGCAGAGAAAATTAGGAGTGTTGAACATTTTCGGCAGCGCATTATTGGGGCATGTAACACCATTACTCCTGACATCATTCACTGTGTGCTTGCTGACTGGGTATCACGTCTGAATTTGTGTATTGAAAACAATGGTGGACATACTGAGCACGTTCTCTAAATAAAAGTTTTTGTTTGCCTTTTTTTATTATTTTTCCTATGATGCCGGACTTATGGGACACCCTGTAGACAGCGGTGTAAACAGTAACAGTATAGTTACATCCTTTGCAGACGATACAGAGGGACACGAACAAAATATACAAATGATCAGAAGGCAACAACATGACATTTAACACTCAGAAATTTCAGCTCTTAAGATATGGTAGAAATGAGGAACTTAAACAGACTGCATATTATGCTCCAGAGAGAGGAAATTCAGCCAAGCACGAAAGCGATCGATCTGGGCGTAATAATGACCGATGATGCGAAATTCGAAACACAAAATAAAATAGCGATAAATAAAGCAAAAAGAGTCGCGGGACAAGTACTAAGAACGTTCAAAAGAAGGGAAAGGACAATAATGATTCCCCTACTGAGAACACTGATCATACCAAAACTTGAATATTGCTCAGTCTTGACGTCCCCATATAAAAAGGAAGAAAATAATAGAGTAGAAGAAATTCAGAGACATTTCACAGCAAAGATTGATGGCTGCAAAGGGCTCAACTACTGGGAACGACTACGTAAACTAAATCTGTACTCGCTGGAAAGAAGAGAGAGGTACACCATAATCTACATATGGAAAATGTTCGAAAAAGTGGTACCAAACCTCAAACTAAACCCAATTACCATTCAAACAACACTGGAAAATAGGAAAGGCAGGATGTGTAGTGTTCCCAAATTGAAGGCCTGACAAGGGAACTCTTCAACACTGAAGGAAAATAGCTTGGTTGTCAGGGGGCCAAGACTTTTTAACCAGCTTCCAAAGGACCTCAGAAACGTTACCGGGGTCAAAGTTGAAGTCTTCAAGAGAAGACTAGATGCCTGGCTGAGGACGGTACTAGATGAGCTGGGTGTACCTGGTTATGTACGGTGGAGTGCGCAAGAAAGCAACTCGCTCCTCCAACCTCCACCAAGCCAAGCCTAGAGGCGGGGCCACCAGCTTGACCTTCGTGTGAAGAGGGACCAACACACGGAACATCAACGAGGTGTATGTACTGTATATAATATATATATATATATATATATAATTATATATATATATATATATATAAGTAGGGGTAGGGGAATCTAACATTTTTTTAGGACGAGTGGTTTCTATGGACATTTTGGCTGCTGAATACGAATCCAGCTAGTTCTTGGCCTTAAGTGAATTTTTTACTTGGTTCAGTGTTTTTTTTTCAAAATGGCGGCAAAAAAAAATCGATGTTTTGTTTTAATGATAAAAAAACCGCTACCCTTCACATGTAATATGTCTTTTCATATGTTTTCATGGTCGCTGAACTCGAAAATGAACAAATGAGATACATTAGGAATGTGGTTAAGTAGAGAGATGACGAAAAATTTGAAAAAATGCCCGATCCATATCGAACGTAAAGGATGAATGAGGCCTCCCACCTCCAAACCTTTTTAACTGATAGAAAAAATAATTATTTGATAAATGCTTGCTATATTTATAATTATGGTTATGTTCATTCTTCAATGTTGTTAAGTATCTCGTAATATTGATGTTTTATTAGGCTTACTTTAGTGTTATGACTTGTCCTAGTGTTCTGGTGTTTGGCTGCTTTCTCTTTTGTGGTTTCTTGTACTATCAATGTTGTGCTAATTTACTTTAATAATAATTGTATATATTACTTTAATAATAATATAGTATGTATACTTTAATAATAATAGTAAATAATATATCAACTACAATATTTGATATAATCTACTTTAATAATAATGATATATATGATACATCTTGCAGATCCTAATGCTTAGTAACAGCTGATTGGTAATGATGGCTGGTGAAAGGAAATCACGCAGAGCCGCCAGAAAAGAACTTTTGGGGGAAACCTACACAGAAGTGGACGAATTTAAACCGACTGAAAAGTTGCCACCAGGGAAAGTTGTGATTGGTAGGATGCTTGCACTTTGCAAAAAAGGAGTAAAAGGACAGAAAAAGTCAATGATTCGAGATGCCAGCAAAATAGTTGCAAATGAACTAAGACGAGATTGGATTAATAAAAATGTCTATTCCATGCATAAAAAAACAGTGGCGAAAAAAATAAGAGACGATTATGAACATTTTAACAAACTGAAAAAGAATGAACGCTGCCAACAAAAACCTAAAAGTGTCGAATGGTACAAAAAAGCGAGCTGCTTTAATGATCAGCTCACTAAGAACGCCTACAACATTAGAAACGATGAGGATTACGAAGCAGAACTTGCAGAAGAATTTGGGGTCAAAATGACTGATGAGGATAAGACTTTTTATTGGGATAATTGCTTTGGTGCGTATAAGGCTATATGTACAAATGCAGTACCAAAAGATTGGGTGAGACAGAAAAAGAGGAAAGAAACTCGTGAAAGATCAGCGGAGAAAAAGCGAAAAGCAACAGAAAGCAACTTGAGAGAGCAAAAGGAGCTCGAGGGATCAGAAATTATTGAAATGTTAGCAACTTCAGTCGATTCTGAAAACGATCCGTGTTTTGAAAAACAACGGCAAAGACAGTTCCTTCTACTGATCGTAAACTTCACTCATCAGAAGAAAACCTAAGCAAGGAGAAGAATAAAGAAGAAGCTGCATTTCCGACAGTGAAAATCAGAACTGGCAAAAAAAGTCTGAACGAAAACTTCATGCGGTGTATAGTCCAATGTCTTGCCGAGACAAGAACTTCTCCTGAAGAGCTTTCGAGAGTGACAGTAAGAGTAGCTAACATGGTTTTTGATCAAAATTGGAAGCTGAAGAAAGATGATAATGAGAAAGATTGTGAGGGTGAAATGGAGAGTGAAGACGAAGAGTTACAAGTCCGTCACCAGTATTCAGACTTGACGTATGTATTTCCGAGCCGCAGATCAATAATGCAATACTTGGAAGATGCTTCATACTTCAATCTAGAGTATGTCGCTCAACAAATCCTCAACAAAGAGGATAACGTTGTGAGTGTAAGACTTGACGATACAACCAAGGCTGCCGGCTACTGGCTGTACGATGTGAAGGCTGACCACATCACCACTGCTGGTCCATCTGGCATGAAAAAGTCGCTGAGAACTGGATAGCTGGAAAACGTCAGCCATTCCGGAGAGGATGGAGCCAGAGCTTACGAATTCAAATTGAGTTGTCTAGCCGTACTAGCAAATTCTACCACTGATGAACTCAAATCTCAAATAGAATTATGGATGTCTGATCGAGCTAGCGAATGTGGAGTACTTTTACAACATCTTGGAATTAAATCAAACAAGATCTTGAAGTGTTGCGCCCATATCATTTTAGGAATAGATCACGCTATAGACAAAGTGTTTAAAAACACGGAACAGACAATTGGAGTACATAATCTACTTTAAGTTACGGCAGGAGAAAACGTTTTCTGTTCTCCTGGTTCTTCCATTCATACTTTGGGACTCATTGAAATTGCTAAATTGCTCTCTCCCAGCCACGCCTCCCAGTCTGTATCCCTATATAATGACTATAAATCTTGGATGGCGGATAATGGACTCAAATGTGATGGATGTTATAATGTTATAATGTTTCAGACCAACAAAGACCCTAGGATCCACTCATGGCTGGTCTACCTAACTGTGTTCGTAATTGTGTATGTCCGTGGTGGGGGAGGGGACCTACAATTTTACGTGGGTTCCGAACCACAAGAACATAAGAAATTTATGTAACAACTGCCTGTACATTCGCAACGACCAATTTTTGCAAAACTAAATAATTATCAATTAAAAACAAATTAATTATCGATTTAAAACTAAAGATAGAATCTCTGGATCCAGAGGATCAAGTCATAATAGACTACTATCCACAAATATGTTACTCTATATTTATTTATAACCGACATGCAAATATATCAGATCCAAAGAATCCAGTCAATTTCATTACGGTATCCATCAATACTAGTACCTTGCCAACGAAAAATAAGTCACGGTCCATGTCGATTGCGGACCAAGTCAAAATTTACAACCATATACATTACAATATATATACTTAGGAGGAAAGGTGTAGGTGTGGCTGTAAAGACTGTACAGTAATGCAGAAATGTGTGTGCACCCATTTTGGGTCTCCCATTTCAAGGTGTTTGTGGGGCAAGTGAAGATCATGAGTTTTTCAATACCTCACAGTTCTATGGGGGGCACCGCTCGGCAGAGGAATCTCTTTAAATGGGGTGTGTAAGGACAGAGAGTATCCCCTAACCCAAGATGCTGCCTCCCTATATCCCACAACACTTGCGTTGAGCTGTGGGATCTATCACCACAAAGCCTTAATTTTACTACCTTAAACTATACCCAATCTATCAACATATTTGTCTAATCAATTTTTAAACATGTTTATAGACGTGCTACTAATTACTTCTACCGGCAAACTATTCCAGCTATTTACTATTCTATGCGTAAGAAAGTTTTTGGCAACTGCTGTCTCGAACCTTCTACTTGTCAACTTACACCCGTTATTTCTAGTCCTATTATATTGAGATATTTCGAAAAAGCTATCTCTATCTACGTTATCGAACCCATTCATAATTTTGAATTCATAGGATTCGTGGCAAACCGGCTTGGCAGAATCGCCGAGTTAGCAAAAGAATATTTGGCGAGGTGAGACTCCATCCACGCTTTCTTTGATGCTGTAGTAGATGTCAATAGTAATAAGCTAGTTCTCGCAGTGTCAACTTTCATCCAAAGTCAATGGTTCATGTGTTGTTCCCAAATTTACGCAATGATGGGTGAAGTGATGATTTTCCCTATGATGGAGCTTCTTGGAATTGACAAGAAGGGTGACGAGAAAAGTGAAAGAACTTGGTCTGGAGTAAAACGTTTTTTTGAAAGTAAATATAGCTAAGGAGAACAAAGAAATAATGATATCAATATTTACGGATTTGAGTAAGGCGTTTGATGTAATAGACCATAATATTCTACTTAATAAATTATATTGTTACGGCTTTAGAGGAGTAATCAGTGATTGGTTTAAAAGTTATTTGTCCAATAGATATCATTTTGTATCAGTAAATAAGGTTTGCTCAACTAAAGCGCTTGTCAAACATGATGTTCCACAGGGCTCAGTTCTGGGTCCACTGTTATTTTTATTATATATAAATGACCTTCCACGTTCATCTGATATACTGAACTTCATAATGTTTGCAGATGATACAAATGTCTCTTTTTCTTGCAGAGATGTTAATACAGCTAAGAAATGTATATCTTGATGAAATTAATGTTAATGAAATCGCCATAAAGGAGTGTACTGCAACAAAATTTCTTGGTGTAATCCTAGATAAGAATTTGCAATGGAGTGATCATGTAAATTATATCGCGAAAAAGATTTCAAGGAGCGTTGCTATAATGTTTAAACTTAGAAATGTAGTCCCTAAACAAGTTTTATTGACTCTTTATCATACTCTTGTTCTTCCTTATATAACATACTGCACCCTTGTTTGGGGAAACTCCGCTAACAACGCATTAAATGGTATCTTTGTCATCCAAAAACGAGCAATAAGGTTATTATCTGATGCTGATTTCCTTTATCACTCTAGTGCATTATTTAAAGAGTTAAACCTACTAAAGCTCAACGATATAACCAAACTGGCACATTTTATTTTTGTTTACAAGTGTAAGAACAAAATCATTAATTTGCAATGGGGAAATAGATATTTTGTAACTCATCAAGAAATCCACTCGTATCAGACCAGAAATAGATCAAAGCTTGTTATACCTCAATTTAGATTGTCTTCATCTCATAAACTACCCATTTTCATTGGATTTAAACTATGGAATGACTTGCATGTCGATATAAAAAATATTGTGAATGTAAATTTGTTTAAAACTAATTTGAAATCCCGATTAATAATGGCATAGTAACAAAAATCTAGGATTAATGTCCACTAATATTGTTTAATATTGTCCATTAATATTGTTTAATATTGTAATACATGCTTTAACTATTAATAATACTTATTTACTTATTTATTTATTATTTTTAATTAATAACAACTAGCTGCTTATTTTTAATAAGAGCCCAGTAAAGCCTAAAGCTTAAGGGCCAAATTAAACAGTCGAGCTTCACAATTATTCATGTCATTGTAAATTGAAAAATGTATTTATTTTATTATTATTAATAAAGGTTATTCTATTCTAAAGGTTATTCTATAAGATGGTTGAATTGAATGACTTGATGGCTGTAAGGAAGGAACAAGCCAGATCTGGTAAAGATAAACTTGAAGCTCTAGTTCTAGAGGAAGTCATTGATACTGTAAATAATAATCAGTTGTCTTATATGGACTATTTAACAAGTTCAGACGATGACGCCAATCCAGCCTTGATATATGCCCCTCTGACAAATTTAGGATACGAATCAGAATTTTCAAAACTTGACAACCGAATCAGGGCCAGTGGTGGTAGCGCATCCATTCAAACACACTCGAGAAAAAATGTTATTGAACTAACGGACTTCTGATAGACTCTTCGTTCGAATCAGAGTCTCTTCAGGATAGGAAAGCATCCTGGAAATGGTCCATGGGTTCAGAAAAAGTTAAGAAAGTGAAGAAATTAGATGCAGATTTTCTAGCTACTGTGCATGCTGCAAAGAAATTGTCCCTACTGAAAAAAGAAGAGCTCAAAAAGAAAAAAGCTGGCAAAATATTGACGGTTTTGGAAAATTGCAAGAAACATGGAGGCCCTATGACTCCAAACAACCTGGATGCTCTGTACAAACTGAACGAAAAGCAGCTCCTCACAGAAATTGCCTATTTGAGACTCACCATCACCATCTCATTCGTCAAATGAGACGTGTTAAAGTGAGAGACGGGAAATTCAAAATGGAAAAATTTAGTGTAGATGAACTGAGAAATTCTATTAAGAATGCCTTATGACCACA
Source organism: Bathynomus jamesi (assembly GCA_023014485.1). Taxonomy (NCBI): domain Eukaryota; kingdom Metazoa; phylum Arthropoda; class Malacostraca; order Isopoda; family Cirolanidae; genus Bathynomus; species Bathynomus jamesi. The sequence goes on along the minus strand of JAJOZX010001843.1, from coordinate 360,160 downwards.
GTAAAATGTTACTAGTGATATTGATAGTTTATTGAACAATGTATTGGAAATATGATGATTTCATGATTTGAATTACATCAAGGAACTGATATGAATGCCTTGTGTTTTTTCTGTACATTATTTTTTAATAAAATAATACCTTTCTTTTCCATATTTTGCCTATAACCGCTAAACCACTCATCGAATGTCTTTGATTTGTTCATTTTGAACTTCAGCGACCCTGAAAACATATGAAAAGACATATTACATATGAGGGGTAGCGGTTTTCTTAAGCATCAAAAAGAGAAAACTATTTTTTTGCCCGCCATTTTGAAAAAAAATCCACTGAACCAGGTCAAAACTTCATTTTAGGGCGAAGAACCAGCCAGATTCGTATTCAGCAGCGAAAATGGCCATAGAAACCACTCGTCTTGTTGGCAATCTCCAAAAAAAAGTAATTATACCCCCATCCCTAACATAAGTATATATAAGTATATATAAATAAAAGTTGCGAAGTAGTAAAACTGCCCAACGAGCAAAATGATAAAAAGATAAAAACTAAAAACGTAGGAAATAAACAGCCGAAGAAAAATAATGATAATATAAAAATTAAGAACATAGAAAATAATCAGATAACAAGAAATAGAAGCTGAGAAAATACCGTCTGTAAATACTACGAAAAAGGGTACTGCAGATATCTGGATGGGCACATCCCACGTTATGTAACACACATTACACAAGAGGATATTGCAAATTTGAAAAAAAGTGCAAGTTCCACCATCTTACTGACTGCAACACCTATGCAAGATATGGGAGGTGCAAATACGGACAAAAATGCCGTTACCACCACCCTCAAAGGAACCCGACAGGTGAGCAAACGAAACCAGCAACAAAGAGGGCTACCAATTTTTTAGATGTCGCCCATACACTTCAACTATTGAATACCATTTGACAAATACAAAGCCAACTGACAAATACAGGAATCCGAGAGCAGTACAGAAGGCATACAGAAAGACATTTTATGCGATATCGGGACAGCGGGTATCGAACCAGATAAACGGAGGAAAATTCTTGGGGGATCACAAGGAAACGAAACCGGCACCACCATTGGAAAACGAATCGGAAACACAAGTATGTGAAAATGAAAGGGAAAAAATAAAAGTAATCCTAGCCAACATTCAGGGCCTTAAATCAAACCATTGCCCGGACAAAGTTTTATACCTGAAAGGACTCATGCAAGAAACCGGAGCAGATTTTGCATGCCTCACGGAAACCCATATAAAGGACTGCCAGGCGAACTGTGAAAACTGTGTGCTGTATTGACAAAAAAGAAATACAAATTGACAACTATAACATCCTCCGAGCCGACAGAACAGTGAGACGTAAAGGAGGATATGCTGGTTTACACACGCGAAAGGCATATGGCAGAAATGACTATAAATACTTCAAACAGCTACGTAGCGTGTGTAGCAGCAAAAGTTGAAAAATTAAATATGGTACTAATTGTAATGTACAGACCCCCGAACACGCCAACCTCAAAATTCTCAGATTCCATCACAGACGTAAGAAACTGGGTAAAAGATCTTCATTCTCCAAACCCAAATATTTTTCTCTGTGGTGATTTTAATTTTCCATTCATGAAATATAAAAGGATAGGAAAAAATATATGTATACACCAAGACAAGGGGGGCGCACGAGAAGACCAGGAGCAGGTAAAAATGCTACTGATGAATTTATGTTAACGTAAGAAAATAACAGAAAACACAAGAAAAAACAACTGCCTAGATTTGGTATTCAACAACCAACAGTAATCTAATTGATAATGTAGAAATATCCCCAACTATGATATCGGACCACAACATCATTGAAATAACAACTAATATAAAGGCAACAGGAAAGGAAAGAACATGCACAACAGAAAGAAGCAAATTCGAAATTTTTAATTTTCATTCCAAAGCTATAAACTGGGAAGATGTTGCATCCAGTATAGAAGTAATAGATTGGAAACCATCTTCAAGGCCAAGACAATCGAAGAGATGCTAATGACCTTAGAGGAGAAGACGCTGGAAATTGTGGAAAGACATGTCCCAAAAATGCAAGGAGGAAAGCGAAGCAGGTTCGAGAGACAAAAGAGGTCATTGTTCCGAAAGAGAAAGAGAGTGAGTGCAAAATTAAGTAACTGTAAAGATAACAACATCAGAAAAATATTAAATGATAAACTGCAAAGTATCGATTGCGTCATACAGGAACTAATTGAGAAGCATACAGAAAAAGAAGACGACGCTATAGAAGCGATAAAGGTTAACTCAAAGTACTTCTATAATTTTTGCAAAAAGGAAGTCGAAAAACCACACGCCTTCGGAACTTTGAAAAACGAAGGCAGTGCTTTATCTGATGATCTAACAGAAGTATCTGAAATATTAAGAGCTCAGTATGAATCATCTTTCAGTATTCCAAAAACTGACAAACTGATATGCGATAGAAACGCGTTCTTTGAAGAAGAACTACAAGGGGAAAGCATAACGGACTTCGACTTCACGACAGATGATATTACACAAGCAATAGGGAAACTAAAAGCACACTCAGCGGCAAGGCCGGACAAATGGAATGCCACACTGATCAAAAACTGCAAGAATGCAATCGCTGAGCCCCCTATATTGGATATGGAGACGATCACTAGACACGGGAGAAATACCGGACATTCTGAAGAGCGCGAACATAGTCTCAATATATAGAGGAAGAGATCGATCCTAGGCCAAAAACTATAGGCCAGTGTTGCTTACATCTCATCTCACTAAAATATTTGAAAGAATAGTTAGACAGAAAATCTGACTTTTTGGAAACTCAGAAAAAATTAAATGATAACCAACATGGATTTCGGTCAGGTAGATCATGCCTATCACACGAATGAAACACTACAACAACATTATTGATGCACTGCTTTGCCAAGGCGTTCGACAAGTGTGACCATGGAATCATAATACATAAACTGAAATATATGGGAATAACAGGAAAAGTAGGGAAATTGATATATATACATAATTTCCTTAATGAGTGGCGGAAAATCGTTATAGTACAAGAAATATCTTCATCAGAATCAGAGATCCTCAGCTCAGTACCACAGGGAACAGTATTAGTTCCACTATTCTTCATAATCATGCTAACTGACATAAATGAGGACGTTACCAGAGACAGCACAGTGACACCCTTTGCCGATGAAACAAAGATCAGTAGAAAAATAAGAAACCCAGAAGACATAGGATCTCTACAAACAGACATGAACAGAACCTACAAGTGGACGGAAGATAAGTTTAACACTGAGAAATTTCAAATGTTACGGTACGGAAAAAGGGAGGACCTAAAATCCATAGAATATTATACCCAAAATGGACAGGAAATTCAGAGAAATTCTGAAGCAAAAGACTTAGGGGTTGTAATGACTGATGATGCGAAATTTGAAACACAAAATAAGATAGCAGTAAACAGAGCAAAGAGAATAACTGGGCAGATACTGAGCCCTTTAAACGAAGGGATAGGAATATAATGATTCCTCTACTGAAAACACTGATCATACCCAAATTGGAATACTGCTCGGTTCTAACATGCCCATATAAAAAAGAAGACATTAGATAGCTAGAAGCAGTCCCTAATCTTACTCTGAACCCTGTAACTCCCCAAACAACAGTGGAAAGTAGAAAAGGAAGACTGTGTCGTGTTCCCAAATTAAAGGCTAGACAGGGAACATCCTTAACCTTGAAAGAAAATAGTTTTGTTGTGAGAGGACCAAGACTGTTTAATCAGCTGCCCAAACACCTAAGGAACACGAGTGGTGTTGCGGTGGACATCTTCAAAAGATTAGACGCCTGGCTCAGAACAATCCCCGTTGAGCCGGGCGTACCTGGCTTTGTGAGGTGGAGAGTACAAGAAACCAACTCACTACTTCACCAGGCCAACTCGAGAGGAGAGGCAACAAGCTTGACCTTCGTGAAATGAGGAATCATAGCACAGAACCTTTGAAAGGTTGAAAGGAAAGGTGTGTGTGTGTGTATATAATTTAGTGATGTAGGTCACATCCGCATCCGCATCCGCATCCGCGGAACATCCGCACATTTTCTCGCATCCGCGTCCGCGTCCGCATCCGCACTTTGGACTGCGGATGTCGTGCGGATGTGGACCGTTGAGATAAAATGTCATTAATAAGCGGAAATTATCAAATTCTACTATATTAATAGAACTAGTTCATTGTGCGCAAAAGTGATGCAAGCGACAAGACGAGAGGCTGTTCTTGTATGAAGTTACTCTCTTGCAACCTACTTAGATCCACGTTACAAAGCTAAGTTATTTTCACCTAGTACATTAGAACGAGTTAAATCATCACTTGGCAAAGCAGTTGAAGAGCTTCAATCTCTTGAATCTGTCGCTTCGCCACCCACCAAAAGAATAAAAGTTTCAGTGACAGAACCAACACCTTCATCAAGCAAATCTATCACAGAATCTGTCTCTCAGTTTCTTGAGTCAAGCAGCAATGACGAGACCTACGCGATGTCAAAAGATGTAGTAAAAATGATCGAGAGCTATCACCAAGAAAAACGCATGGCTGCATGTGACAATCCTATTAGTTGGTGGAAAAATACGCAGAATATCTATCCATACTTGAGTAAACTTGCAAGGAAACATTTAGCCTGTCCTCCAACAAACGTACCAAGCGAGAGATTATTTAGCAGTGCTGGATTAATATATGATGAAAAGAGAAACAGACTGGCAGCAGAAAAGGCAGAAAAATTAATGTTCCTTAAGCATAACCTTCCTATAATTAAGTTTGAACATTAAACGATGAACATCTTAGTTTACTTTATTTTAATTACTCATTTATAAAAATGCCTAATAAAACTTTAAACTTAATATAAATAGTTATCAAGCTAATTAAAGATCTCTTTCTATAAGGGTGGAGGTTGGGGAAAGAGGTCGGTGGGGTGCATTTGAGTTGGGTTCACGTCCCGCATCCTGGTAACACAATTATGGTTTCTAATTGTGGCTGAAACTCAACAAAATATAACGAATTTATTTGCAGACGAATTCACTAATTGATTTCTATATTAGTTAGATGCTTGATATTATTTTATGTTCAGAGAAAAGTACAGCAATTATTGTACAATTAATGAATTATACTACATTATAGCTCAGCTCTCTCTATATAATAACTTATTATATACGTTAAACACAACAAATCTCGAATATATCCTAAAAAATAACGAAAATGTAGACATCCGCATCCGCATCCGCATCCGCAGATGTTGAAATCAAACATCCTCATTCGCATCCGCATCCGCGGATGTGAAAAAAATGACATCCGCTACATCACTAGCTAAGTAGCTATATATATATATAATATATATATGAAAATAAAATGGAATGAAAAGGAAAAGGAAAAGGAAAAGGTTTATTGCCAGACTATAGTCCATATGACAAATAATATTAATACAATAACAGTTCGTATACTAAGGATATAAATATATACAATTGATTAGAAATAATACTGTAATGTCGAAGTTAAGTGGAGCTACAGACAGCCGTTTTCGTACCAAGAAGTCCATAGCTTAGAGCAGTGATTATCAACGTGGGGTGCACGCCCCACAGGGGGGCAATTTGAATATTTTGGGGGGCAATTTGAAAATGCTACAATAAAATGAAATTTATACATAATAATTTTTATAAGTAAATATATTTTAAAATTTCATTAACATATAATTATTTTTATTTGCAACATTTTTACACGACGACAACAATTCCATAATAATTCAGTTAGCTTCAACCTCAAGTTTATTTACTCATATTGAATGTACGGTAACTCATATTAAATGTACTCATACAGGGTGGGGCACGGGAATCAAGTGTTTTTTGAATAGCTAGTAATCGGCCATTAGGAATGGGAAGGGCGTGCGGTAGGTAGCATTCCATTCCTGGGTTCATAGCATTTAACTTTAACTAACACTCACCTTTATCTTTCAGGTGCCATCATGGAGCAGTGGACGTTAGAACACCCGCATGTTCGCGTATGATCATTTTGTTAGGAGTGGCGAGTCAGTGACAGCAGTTCAGCGTGCGTTTCGCCGCAGATTCAACATTCATCGAAATGACTCTGTTCCCGCTCGTGACACAATCTTACGTTGGGTTAACAATCTTCGAACAGGAGGCTCAATAATGAAAACAAAACCGAAGGGGCCGCAACGCACTGTGCGTACTCCAGAGAACGTTGAAAGGGTCAGACAAGCGATGTTGCAAAGCCCAGGCCGCTCTGCTCGGAGACATTCAGCTGCACTCGGAATCAGCAATCGTACTGTTAGACGGATTTTGCATGAAGAATTACATTTTCACCCATACAAGTTAGCGATGGTGCAGGAATTGAATGTAAACGATTGCCCCCAACGACTGAATTTTGCACAGGAAATGCTTGCACTTTATGAGCAGAATGAAAACATGATGGTGGTAATGAGTGATGAAGCCCATTTCCACCTTAATGGGGCCGTCAACAATCAAAACTGTCGGTATTGGGCTGCTGAAAATCCGCGACAACTCCATGAAAAACCGCTGCATAGCCCTAAGGTTACAGTTTGGTGCGCGGTGGGAAAGTTTGGCGTCATCGGTCCCTATTTCTTCGAACAAAATGGGGTTACCGTTACCATAACATCTGGGCGTTACATTGAGATGGTGAACACCTTTTTCATCCCTGAGTTACGAAGAAGGCGTATTGCTCGTCGACATTTGTGGTTTCAGCAAGATGGGGCCACGCCACACACCGCCAGAGCGTCAATGGCTGTTCTTCGCCCCCTGTTTCCCAACCATCTCATTTCGAGATTTGGTGACATTGCATGGCCCCCTCGGTCCCCTGACTTGTCCACATGTGACTTCTTTCTATGGGGTACCTCAAGTCACGTGTCTACGAGGACAAGCCCCGTACATTAGATGCATTGAAGGAAGCGATCCGTCAACAAATCATCCAAATCAACAGAGACCTGCTGGGAAGAGTGGAGGCCAATTTTCGTAAACGCCTTCAACAATGCGTCGACGGCCAAGGACATCATATGCCAGATATAATTTTCGGTACATGATTATTATGACATGAAATGCTATGTTCTTACGAATGTTGTTCTACCAATATATTTTCTTTACAAAAATAAATATCATTTTCCTGATTATTCCAAAAACACTTGGTTCCCGTGCCCCACCCTGTATTATTGTAAATTTTAAATAATACCTTTCCAACACCAAATTTGTTTTTATATTAATGGGGGGCATCAAATTTTTTGACGTGTCGAGGTGGGGCATGGCGTAAAAAAGGTTGGGAACCACTGGCTTAGAGGATAAATGGCAGGACTCATGGATAGCCTGGATGATCGGGTTGGTTGATTTTTTAATTCTTTGCATTAGACTGTATTGAACACGTCTCGTTACTTCCGGGAAGCTCGGGACATTGCGGGTAGCAAACATTTGCGAAGCTGAGCATCTCGGGGGTAATTTATGTAAGAGTCTAAAAGACCTGTTGTACAGCAAATTTAGGGTTCTGCCAGAACCTTTTTTATAATTCACCCAGAGTTGCTGTCCGTATATATTACTGCAGAAAGTACGAAAGAGAGTGTCTTTAGCTTCACTTTTACAGAATCGAAAGTTCCTTATGGTCATATTCGCTTTAGCAGACAGGCTTCGAGATTGTTTTCTTATATCCGAGTCATCACCCAAGGAGCTGGTAATAGTTTGACCCAAATACTTTAACTCTTGTACTTCCTCAATTACTTCACCATTCATTTTAAACCTTATATCAGCTGGCTGCTTACAGCTTTTAGGATGAAATTGCATAACCTTAGTTTTTGTAACATTAAAACGAATATCATGTTTCTGCGAATACACTTCGCAGACTTTAAGTAGCCGATCCATACCTTTAACAGAGGGACTTATTAACACCATATCATCGGCATAAACTAAGTTATTTATCTTGTGTTATCTATACAACATCCCACTGTTGCCTCGTTAAGTGAAGCAATTAATCCGTCAATATACACATTAAACAGCATAGGAGAGAGCAAGGAGCCATGTCTCACCCCGCAAGAGGAGCCAAAACACTCGGATAGTACATTACCCCACCTAACAGAGAAAGATTGGTGGGAATATCAAAATTTCAATAAATTTAATATGTACATGGGAACCTTCCTGTCTTCTAGTTTTGCAAATAAAATATTGTGGTTCACCCTTTCATATGCCTTACTTATATCTAAGAAACAGCTATAAATAGTTAAATTACTGTCAATGTATTTAGATATTGTTTCTTTAAGTACATAGATACACAGGGCAGTTGAGTGGGACCTTTTGAGCCAAACTATATATATATATATATGTTACAGTCACAGTGTGTAACCAGCCATTTCGCGTAATGGCTGAAACTTTTAGTCATTTCGCGAAATGGCTAAAATGGACTTTTGTCATGAATTCATAGAAATAACAAACATCACAATAAAATTGGAAACCTTTTTTTAACTAACTAAATCTGCTAAATCTAAAACATACATATTACATACATCCACAGGTCTGTTCAAATAAGTGAGAAACACTCTTCAGATACACATTTGAACACATTTGAATTTTCAATATAGAGGTTTTCAAATACTAACCGGGCCTTCAATATTATTCCGATGTCCGCCATTGAGGGCCCGGTTAGGTCAACTGTATGCCCTTGACAATTGGTTAGGTTAAGTCGTGTTATTTTCGTTAAAACTAACGAAAATAACACAACTTAACCTAACCAATTGTCGAGGGCATACACTTGACCTAACCGGGCAAATGATCTTGTAAGAAATGACCAAGGTGGAATTTCAGCCATTTCGCGTAATGGCTGAAGATTTTAGTCATTTCGCGAAATGACCAAGTGAAACAGCCATTTCGCGAAGTGACTAAAAGGTTCAGCCATTACGCGAAATGGCTGGTTACACACGTTGACTGTAATACACACACACACTATAATATATATATCATACTATAATATATATACACTCTAAGGCCAATGATTGCAACAAAGATGACTAAGTAGTGTTTGGTCTATGCATTAGTTTCTAAAACCATTTAGAGAAACAGGAACTGGTTTGTGTTTATTACTAGTAATACATAACCGCACTTCTTTTACTTAATGGAATGATATACACATGTTTAAGGTCAGCAGTAACGTAAATATGGAATAGCGCTGCATAAAATATGAATAAGTAAATATAAATATAATATATTTCGGTGTTTACTTCACCAATTATCTGTACCAGAGAACCCCTTTAATGCTCTCTAATAAGAAATTTAATATCGGTTACTGACATCTGAATAATTTTTATTGGTTTACTTACTGAAGGATCTTGAGCAAGCAATTTAATTTTTTTCTGCTCGCGCTTTTAAGCATATTAAACATTTCCTATCGAATTGCATTAACTCTTTAGATGCTCTCGCAATTGAAGGTGAAAGAAGATAGTTTTTGTTTTATATTATGTTTCCTGAACATTTCTGGTCGTTATTATTATTATATTTTCTGAGTTTTACAATCATATTACTCTTAATACAGTATTCTCCTCTTCATCTTCAACTGGAGTAAAAAAGTTGGGGCGGGGGACGAACACAATCCTATTGTTAGAAGCACTCATTATCTATGGGAGTAATTATAAAAGTTGGTAGAGACAACTTTTATAATTACTCCCATAATGAGTGCTTCTAACAATAGGATTGTGTTCGTCTCCTGCAACTTTTTTACTCCAGTTACGCCCTTGCTTGGCAAAGTCATGGCTAAAATGTTAGAGATAATACAGGGTGTCCACAAATGTTTACCCTGAAAACAGTATGCTCTCATGTTTTAATGACGAATCTTACATCCGATTTCTTTTTACAGGTGATCTCGTACACGCATAGAGTTTCTGTGCTGGTGTGTTTCGTCTACCGCATTCGCCGCTAGAAGCGCTGTAGTAGCTGTTCAGTTAAGATGACGTCTGTGACAGAGAAGGCACAATGTGTTGTGTGGCTTACAGAAACAAAATCTCCTGTCAGTGTTCAGCGAAGGTTCAGAACAAAGTATGGAAAAAATCCACCTGATGTGAAGTTAATTAAGTTGTGGATGAAAAAATTCTTGGAAACTTGAAACGTAGAAAAGGGAAAGAGTAGTGGTAGACCATCAGTTTCCGATGGGACGGTGGAAAACATTCAAACTGCTTTCACACGGTCACCAAGGAAATCGGTGAGACAAGCTTCATGCCAACTAAAGATACCGAAGTCTACGGTGCACAAGGTGTTACACAAACGTTTGAAGTTACACGCGTGAGTGTGAATACCGTTTAGACATTTTACGTGCCACTAGGGGTGCACATATGGAAGCTTATTAAGTTCATTAACTATGTATCAAAACTTTGTATGTTTATCTACTTATGATTAAAACTGTGTTTGAATACGAGTGTTTATTTAAAAGTTATAGCATGCTTTAATCAGGGTAATCATTTATGGACACCCTATATATTTGATAGAAGAATTTGATTACTTTTAGATGTGCTTCGCAGTAATAATATTGTTATAATGTACAAGTGTGCACAGAAATCGGTCAACACTTTTTTTAGAGTTTTATGGTAAATGGTAACTCCAAACTATTTACTGTTTGTAAACAAACATTCATGAACAAATTACTATTCCGTTTTTATGTCCCAGTGCATCATACAGTATTAAACTTTATTTTGCGTAAAAGCTTTATTTATTTTTTGTTTTACATTTCCTTAGTTACACTGGAATTTTTTTTTTATAAAAAGTTATTGTGAATTCATTCTTATAAACTGATGCGTATTAAAATCACGCCTAAAATGTTTACTTTTGTACATAGCACTACATTCTGTACATAACACTACGTTATGAAATATGAAAGTGCGTTCAAGAAATCTCTTTCATGAACACTTAACGATGCTTTGGGAACCTGCAAAGAAAATACATATTTTGTATGTTACTTAATCTTCTTATTAATGTGCTCTGTTGAAGACATGGTCTATATAGCCGTTAGCGCACTTGGAGATAAGGTTGAATTTAGTATTCCCCCCAACAAAATTTGGCCTTTAAGTTCTTGAGGTTTAAATTACCTTCAGTGAATCATTCAGGCAACATTTAGAATTTACAATTAGCTTTGTCTTTAGTCGATAAATTTGGAATGGGATGTTAGTAGCGTTCATTTGGTGAAGGTTTGGTTCATGGTATCTCGCCTCGAAGAGAGGAAAGGGTGGAGCGTTGATATGGGATATTTCACCGATACTCGAAGGGAAATTGTATCGATAATAACAAATGTACGAAAGTGCTTATTGATCTTTTATGTAAAGATTTAAAGTGTATGTGATTCTGGAGTAATTTATGTACAATATTACATACATGCTTTAAAATACAAAGAAAAAAATAGCGGTAAAAAATACTACTTTAAAGTCATGTATTTATTTTAAATGAATTGGATTTAGACAATTAAGAACATGAGGCACTGCAAAAGAAATACTACGAACAACAGAGTCTTTGTGACTCAGATCAACTGTAAAGAAATATATGAATAAGGGGTACGAATGTTTGAAATATTATATAACATATACAGATCTAAGTGTTAAATTGTTGACTTCATGATATAACATCCAAGGTACTACACATTCAGAAGCTCTGCATTTTATATATATATATATATTATATATATATATATATATATATATACTGTATATATATATATATATATATATATATATATATATATATATATGAAAAGAAGGATCAACACAACGGCAAACATTTTCATTTATTTGTACATCAGACGTTTCGACAAATCTTTTGTCATCATCAGTGAGTTAAGTCTTAAAACCTTAAAACAAAATTGAAAAGTGAAAGTTACATCAATACAATATTAAGACCATTAAAATTAAAACCTTAAAGCAAAATGAAAATTGCATCAATACAAAATTAAAAACATTTAAATTTCATCACTATAAAAACTAAAATTAAATTAAATTTCATCACTATAAAAACTAAAATTAAATTACCTCAATAGGTAAATACACAATGTTTACATCCACCTCCATACTTGGCAAAGTCTAAGAGAACACTAGGTGGTCAGAGGATTAGAAAGGGTATATCTGTGAAACACGGTTGGTTGTCAAAAGAGTCGTAATTTGTAGGATGAGCTATTATTATTAAGGGAGGGTTTGTTTCTATAGATGTACAAAGATTCTAAAATTCGGAGTTCTGTAAGGTTATTGGATCTAGTTAAAATTTCAAACTGAGTTTTGTGAAGGGGATGGTCGTTTTCATTACTGTGGTTTCTAATTGCGGATTGTGGAGGGCTACTGAGGGGACGGTTGGTACGGACTGACAAGCCCAAATGTTGAGAAAGGCGCACCTCCAGTTGGAGTTGAGTGCTGCCAATATACGCAGCCTTACAGCTGTCGCACGTGTATTTGTAAACAACATTGGGGCATACAGTTTTGGGGAATTCATCTTTGAACTTTAAAAAATTTGATAATTTAAGTGGGTTGACGAAGGCGAATCTAAAATTTATTTGGGGATAACTAGACTTGAGTAGTTTGGACAATTCACCTCGAATGCGCAATGATAAATAACCATAAAAAGGTAATTTAATATATCTGGTTTCTTTTTGTACTGTAGTTACGGGGAGTTTAGTATCAAAAGTGTTATATATATATGGGCATAAATGCTTAAGTTGGTCGAATATTTGTGAAAATTTTAGTCCTTGACCATATTTTACCTAGTAAGTCGAACAGGTTACATATTTAATGTTCTCAAATTTTTAATCACTTTCACTTGTATTAAAGTAAGGGGAGAGGGTTATATAATAAAGTTTAGAGAAAGCGTGTTTTTATCGTATACAATTATTATTTTTTCGAATTTCACCGTGTTACGATTTTTATTAAAAAACCTCCAACTCAAATAAGTCGTCCTTTATGCTTCACCAAGGTGTGTACACACACACACACACACACACACACACACACACACACCTGTGATTTATTTGGGGTTAGGTTACGCTAGGGTAGGTTAGGTTATTTTAGGTTAACGTGAGATAACCTAACCTACTCTAGCGTAGCCTAACCTTAAAAAGGTAGGTCGTATAATGAAAATCCGTCTTATTTACAAAGTTCGACCTAACTAGTAAAAAAGGTGACTTACTATCGGCGCTACTTGGAGATTTAGGTATATATATAATTTATATATATATATATATATATCCGTTACATAAAAATTTACATGAACTTCAACCGTTTATGCTATCTTAATAGGAGTAAACTGTCAAGAAGAGCAAAGGTCTATTTAGAACCTACCTATAATAATGCTTTCTACATATTCAGTACCTCCTTAACGAGGCCATTAATAAAATAATCTAAGTTTTCTATTTCAGAAATAGAGGATAAAACGTTAAAGATAATATATTCAATGAAAAAAGTTGATTCCCTTTAGAAATGCATAGAAATGCATAGCGTTTGCACAATATGTCTGCTATAAATTGCTTTTAATCTATTCGTGGAAAACCGGAATGGCGCATAATAATCATTTTCCCATTATCAAATTACATATGAATTGAATGTTCCTTTTTACTCTTCGAATAATCCCATTATCTCCCTATTTCTTTTTTTGAATCCAAATTGCAACGAAAGATATTTGCACAGTACAATTTTCGGTGCTGGTTAAGTATGCGGTCTACCATCTGAGTAGTTAAAACTAACGAAAATATCACGACTTAACCTAACCAATTACACTAGGCAACAAATTTCAACTTTTTTTTTGTTACAGACACGTGAACTACTGATTCCTACTAAAGCGCTGATGCTGATTTCAGATCTGATATCAAAATTTCTCTATCACGTCCAGATTTTGTGTAACCGAAAACCCCTATTTTTTCATTTTTTTTTCTCACCCGCTTCTATTACGAAAGCCGTCTAAGCTACTTTTCCGTGCCACGTTTTATGTTAAGCATACTTAAATAATTAGTGAACAGGGATGTCTTTCCAACTTTATTCTGGCTTAAGACAGACAGCGGAATTCCGCTGGCGGAGTTACCACCCCTGCGCCCAACCATCCACCCAAAGCGCGTTAGTATTTTGTTGTTACTACTGAAAGGCAAATTCCTGTTCTTAAGTGAAACTTTGGTGTGTCCTCTTCCTTTGTCGCTTGTAGGATGACGAGCTCTCCTTCTGCAGGAACCAACAATAATCTCCCATCATATTTGGGTTGAAATTACCTTGGTATCTGTTTTCCATAACTGAGATCTGTTGGTGGAAGCGCTCACCATGCTCGTCACTTACAGCCCCAAGGTTGGCCGGGAAGAAGTCAAGATGAGAATGTAAAAAATGAATTTTCAAAGACATTCTGCATCCCATTATTTCATAAGATTTAAGCATGTTTTCTACGAGTTTACGGTGGTTTTCAGCTTTGTGGTTTCCAAGAAAATTTTTGACAACTTCAACGAAAGATGTCCATGCTCCTAGTTCATTCTCATTTAGGTTAGATGGAAACGATGAGTCGTGGATGACACTGCGGATCTGTGGTCCAGTGAAACTCCAGCTTCTAGCTTAGCATCTGTCAATATTCCTTTGAATTTATCCTTTAAATATTGGAAACCACTACCTTGATGATCCATACCCTTCACGAAATTTTTCATAAGGCCAAGTTTAATGTGAAGTGGTGGAAGATGTAATTTCTGAGGGTCAATAAGTGCTGGGTGTTTCACATTGTATTTACCAACAACATGTTCAGTTCTAGATGGCCAATCATGTTTTTTGTAGTGGTTCTTGTCATCTCTGCTGTTCCATAGACACAAAAAGCACATATGCTTTGTGTAGCCCAACTGTAACCCAAGAAGTAATGATACAACTTTAAGGTCGCCACAAATATTCCATGTGTGGTCCTTATATTTGATGAGTCTTAGCAGCAGTTTCATCGATTCATAAGTCTCATTAAGGCCAGTGGCATGTGCTACAGGTATTGAAGGTTTTTCATTGCCGTTGTGCAGTAATACAGCTTTAAGGCTAGCTTTACTAGAGTCAATGAACAGTCTCCATTCTTTTGGATCATAGCGACAGCCAATCCCTTGCATCAGACCACTGATATCGTGGCAGAAACAAACGTTTTCTTCCTGTAAGTAAAATGATGAAAACTGCAAATGGCGATGGCGGAAATGGGAAACTTTGGTGTTTGGTTGGAGAAGATTAAATTCTTGAAGTCTTGAACCAAGCAACTCTGCCTTTTCTTTTGGTAATTCCAAATCGCGCACTAAGTCATTTAACTCCGCTTGACTTAACAAATGTGGGGAAATATTTGCATCTGGAACATATATGCCATCTTTCCCTGTTTCTATATCACTAGCAGAATCTTCAGATGAACTGCTGTCTGTTATCGTTGCTGGTGGAACTGGTGGTGGATTTGTTTCATCATGTGGTACTGGTTTCATTGCTGATTTGCAGTTTGGGTACGTGATCTTTGATTTGTTTTTCTTTGTGAAACCAGCAATCTTTGTCAAACAAAATAACAATCATTGAAGTGATTTTTCGGCTCACGCCAAACCATGGGGACTGAGAACGGCATAGCTTTTCTTTTACCATTCATCCAAGCTATTAACATTGCATTGCACTGTGCACAGCAAATATGTGGTGCCCAGTCCCTCTGTTGGTCTCCTAACTTACAGTCAAAATAACACTTGTAGGCAAGTTTAATCTTTGTTGTTATGTTTCTACGTTGTGGCTTAGGTGTATATTGTCCACAGACAAAGCAGAAGTTGTCTGGGTGATTTACACAAGCACGTCTATTTGATGCCATTTTGAATTACCATACAATATCTGAAAAAACGTAGAAAGTAATTATTACGATGTGCAAAATAAAAAGAAATACACACCGTAGTACAAAACAAATGCTATAAAAACACACAAGTCACCACAACCTGTCACTTGCTCATCAGCAGAGAGCTTCAACAACCGTTCTGCTTGACTCACGTAGCGACTCGGGATAAATTTTATTTATCAAAATTGTTCGAATTTGTATATAGTTGGCAAAAAAAATTGCTTTAACCTTGAAAAGCAAGTTTCATATTACTGGCATTAAGCCGATTAAAACCAAAATCTGGACGTGGTAGAAAATTTTACTAAAAGTGATTTGCATTTTACACAAAATCTAGACGTGATAGAAAAAATCTAATTATAGATTTGAAATCAGCATACCGAAATTAGCTAGGAGCACCTATTTGGTCTTCTGTAACAAAATCTTTGTTGCCTAGTGTTATCAAGGGCGTACAGTTGATCTGTTATTAATTATAACATTGTTTGTTTCTGGAATAGTATTTACTATTTACTAATAGATCAACTGTACGCCCTTGATAATTGGTTAGGTTAAGTCGTGATATTTTCGTTAGTTTTAACGAAAATATTCTGTCAAAACTCAGATGGTAGACCGCATACTAAACCAGCACCCAATTTTCGATTAGAATGTGTTCAGGCTATATTACGAATAAATAATGAAATACATCTCTAAATTGCATATACTGTATGTACAGTATGTATGTATGTATGTTGTATATTGTGTATGTAAGTACAGTATGTATGTATACGAGTCACTTGGAAAACTGAAAGCAATTAACGACACAGGTAAATTTATTGCTGGATATGAACTATTATCAATGTATTTTTTAAAGTTTTAAATCAATCTATAATACTCGTACAACTAAATCAATTTAAAAAGAGGCTACTGGGGGCTGTTATAATACTGGGGGTGTTATAATATTGTAACTGTAAAGGAATTTGAGCGTAAAAATATCCTTAGCCTACCTTACCATGTTAATTTTAAATATCTTCCGACTTTACTTAAAGCAATTGCTATCAACGTAATCTTTAAGTATAATAATACTGTTCAATCACGCCTAATAAAGAATAGCCCAGATAATGTGGTTGGTTGTGTGTATTCGATCGGATGTACACAATGTAACTCAGTATATATAGGCCAAACGGGTAAAACGTTAGATATTAGGGTAAAACATCATAAATATGCGTGTAGAAAAGCAAATAATTCTAATGCATTGTTTAACCATATGTATAGCTATAGATGTAATCATAGTATCAAATGGAATAGTTCTAAAGCGGTCGTTAAAAACACAGATACAACTGAAAGGAATATTCTAGAATGCGCATTTATCCATTTTAAAAATAATTTCAATAACAGTGCGGGAATGTATAAAATTGACAATATCCTGTTAAAATACCTTTTACCTCTAATTAACCATTGTTAATCATGTGCTAACCTTTTTGTTTTTCTGTCCCGTTGTACATATGTATATATTTTTGTCATCTTGTCTTCTCCCTTCATTCCCTGACGAGGTGCACTTCTGAATACACGAAAAGCCTTAGAATAATTTTTGTTTTTCCCTGTGGGTTTGCATCATTCATTCATTCATTTCACGTGTTTAATTGTGAAATTCATCCCATATATATATATATATATATATATATATATATATATATATATATACACTACCAGTCAAAAGATTAAGTACACCTACAAATTTCCAATGTTTTGCTGCTTAGCTCATGACATAAACTTCAAATGTAAACTTAACAGGTACTAGAGATGAATTTGCTTACCTGGCTTTCATATTGTATGCTTCAGTGCATCTGCCCTATGCAGTGTGTTGTAACACAGAAGCTTCTTTAAAATAACCTTCAAAATGTGTTAATTTACGACTAGCATGCAACCTAAAATTAATGCCGTTAGCGCTGCACAAAGGTCCAAAAACAGTTTAAAAGTCTTTACTGGGGTAGTGTGTTTCTTCAGGAGTATGTTAATGCATGTGTTCAGTTATTAACATGCGTTGCAGGTCTTTACATATAAAATCCTTGCAGAGGAGCTAATTGTGTATTTAAGGAGGTATATTTCTGTGTTTCATAAAGCAAAAATGGGTGCCAAAGCTCAGTTAACAACAGAAAAAAAGACAGTCGATTGTAACTTTGAGAAATGAGGGTCAATCACTGAGTTAAATTGCAAAAAAAATAAGTTTCTGTGAATACGGTTGCTTGTGCCATTAAACGGTACGAAGAAACTGGTCAAAATAAGATCAGAAAAAGGTCAGGGTGACCAAGAACCACAACAGACTCAGAGGACAAGTATATCCGAGCCACCAGTCTGCGCAACAGACGCCTCACAGCACCTGAAATCAAAGCCCAGCTGAACAACTCCAGAAGTACAACAGTTTCAACATCAATTGTTCAGAGAAGACGAAGAGAGGCAGGATTAAAAGGACGAACTGCAGCAAAGAAACCAATGCTGAGGCTCCAGAACAAAAAGAAAAGGCTAGCCTGGGCTAAAAAACACCAAAAATGGACTGTTGAGCAGTGGAAATTTGTCCTTTGGACTGACGAATCAAAGTTCGAAGTTTTTGGATCCAAACGCAGAGTATTTGTGCGGCGCAGAGCGGGTGAAAGAATGACACAGCAGTGTGTTGTGCCAAGAGTGAAGTACGGTGGAGAAAGTGTGATGGTCTGGGGATGTTTTGCAGGGGAACAAGTTGGAGATCTCCACAAAGTCACTGGAATACTGAACCAACGTGGCTATCACAGCATTCTACAGCGCCATGCCATCCCATCTGGACTGTGACTAGTTGGCCAACAGTTCATAATGCAGCAAGACAACGATCCTAAACACACTTCCAAGCTGTGTCAAAATTACGTAAAGCAGAAAGAACGTCAACGTCAGCTCACAGTTATGGAATGGCCAACACAGTCCCCGGATCTGAACCCCATCGAGTTAGTGTGGGATGAACTGGATCGACGAATGAGAACCAAGCAGCCATCCAGTGCTCAGAAGCTCTGGGAACTCTTACAAGAGTGCTGGCAGCAGCTTTCACCAGACTATCTTCTTTCTCTTGTTGAGCGCATGCCTCGAATTTGTTCTGCTGTAATTACTGCTAGAGGAGGCTATTTTGCTGAATCTAAAATTTAGACTTTGCTTTTGGTAAATTGTCCTGATTTGTTGTTATTTAAGTTCCCATGTTTGTACTTATGAATTTGTGTCATGATAGCTTAATTAATAAATAAAAAACTAAACAAAATTTGAAATTTATGAATATTTCAGGGTGTACTTATACTTTTGACTGGTATATATACTGTAATATATATATATATATATATATATATATATATATATATATATATTCATTTATATATTTTACAGGTGATATTACAGGCGTATATTTACGACACTTTCCAATAAAAATAAAAAATAATTCTGACGAAGAGACAATAATTTTTTCGACATTTTCTTTTTGCAGTTAAATCAAATTGGAATAACTTTTTTCATATTTCATTCTAATTTTTTTTTTTCTTGGATGATTACCGAGATTAATTTTAATTCTCGAATTTAGCAATCCCGAGCGAATGAAAAATAATTTGATTTAAAATCTGGATTGACAGTAATTATTAAAGCAATTCTTTTTCCTCTACCATTACATTTTGATGATGAGTTATGTGCCAAATTGAACATGAAGGTTGAAAGGTTTCTCTCGTTCTACTCTGTTATAACTATATCTAATACTAGAAAAGTAATTTTGCTTTTAACTTTAGGTATAAATTTATATTTTTTTATGCAAGAAGAAGGAACCAAATACAAATGTCGGCAAAAACACTCCTCACACAGAAGAAGAGAGCCAAAATCAAGGTCCAAGGTTTTTCAGATACCTGGACACCCTGCGTTTGAAAGACTGAAGGCCACAGACAGGGAGAAAAAAGGATTGAGGAAGATTGTTCCAGAGTTGACCGTTTGAGTAGATGAAAGATTGAAATTACCGATTAACCTTTGAGTTAGTGAGTTCAACCGAAAAGGAATGAGAATGTGTAGAAAGTCAGGTACTGCGTGCTCTCCTTAAAGGAGGAGGCATGCAGTTAGAGAGCTCAGAAGATCAGTGAGAGAGTGAGGCAACATTGAGGCGAAGAGAGAGAGATTGAAGATAGTCATTAAGAAGCGAAGAACTGATAAGACGAAAAGCCCTTGATAGCACCCGGTCAAGTAGAGCTGCGTGGGTTGAGCCACACCACACATGAGAAGCGTACTTCATACAGGGGTGGACAAAAACCCTGTACAGAGAGAGCAACTCCCTGAAGAAGCTGCGGAGGCGGTGCATCACAACTAACCTCTCACAAGCTGTTTTAGAAAGAGTGTATGTGATATTTCCAGGAAAGATCACGATGAAAGGAAACGCCAAGAATGTTAAGAGAAGAGGAAGGATTGAGCTGTGTATTTTTTAAGGTAAGGGTATAGTTGTGTGGAAGATTTTGACGAGTAGACAGATGAAGGAACTGAGATTTAGAGGCTGTGAAAGCCACAAGGTTTTCTCTGCCTCACTCAGAGATAGCAGAAAGATCAGAGGTCAAATGTACCATAGCCGTCCCACGCGAAGCATTGAGTGTCTGTTGAGAAGGACGCTTTGTGAAGCGGGTTGAGATGTGAAGAATAGAATCATCGGCATAGGAGCGGATAGGTCAGGAAGTACGACTTAATAGATCATTGATAAATAATAGGAAAAGAGTGGGTGACAAGAGAACAACACTATTAATAACTTTAGGAGAAGAGCAGTGGCCATCTACAACAGCAGCTATAGATCGGCCAGAAAGGAAATCAGAGATCAAGGCACAGATAGAAGGATAGAAACCGAAGGAGAGTTGTTTTGAAATTAAAGATTTGTGTCAGACTCTATCAAATGTTCTAGATATATCTAGCGCAATAGCAAAATTTCATCAAAATCCCGACAGAAGGATCTACAGATTTACAGAAGCTAACACTAACAAAGACCCTTAAGATCCACTCTAAGGTTAGTCCGAGAGAAAGAAGAGAGTAGGGGGTTAAAAGAAGAGAATAAGGGGTTCAGTAAGTAGCAAAACCTATCATTCGTGGGTTAACATTTATTCAGAAAAATAGAAAGACTCACCACCATCATCCGCCGGCCACTGCCGACAAGTTGGAAAATTAGACGAAAAGAATAGGAAAGGGGTGAAAGATGAAAAGAAGTAAAATAAGAACGCTTACAAACCATGCAAACAGCCTTAACTCAAAAACTGTCATACCATGCAAACTACAGACATGCAAGTAAAGAGAGGATAAGAGAAGGAAAAAAAAGTATGAAGAGTATAACAAAGAGTGGGTTAGTTTACGCTACGAGCTACATCTAAGTTAATGTTAGTCTATTTTTTTTTAATATAATTTTATAGCTGGCATATCACACGCTGGCATGTCACAAGCTGGCATTAATCATCAACAGACTCAAACCTCGACCATTACCCCAGAGCTCCTGTTGCTAATTGTTTTATTATTTTAAACGATGTTAATATTTTTAAAATGCCTATCTGAATGGTTCTTAAACAGATAACGTTAGTAGAGTTCACGACGGACACGGAGAGATTATTCCATTTATCAATTACTTTAAATGTAAAAACGTTTTTAGTGATGTTAGTAATGAAACGTCTGCCACGTAATTTAAATCCGTTATTACGAGTATTGTTATTATCGAAACTGAACAATTTGTCAAAATTTACGTTATCGATTTTATTAGCCATTTTGAAAACTTCAATAAGCTCCCCCATTAATCTCCTAGACTCAAGTGAATTCTACCTCTTTAATCCTATCTTCGTAATACTTGTTGCGTAGTGACGGAATTAGTTTCGCGGCGCGTCGCTAAACCCTTTCCAACCTACCAATATCCTCGCAAATACGGCCACCAAAACTGAACGGCATATTCTAAGTGAGGCCTCACGAGGGACTTGTAAAGGGGCAATATAATATTCTTCGATGTAAATTCGAAATTACGCGCTATGAAGCCAAACATCCTATTAGCTTTTGCGCAAGACTCCAGGCAATGGTCGGGTAGTATAGTTGTCGGAGACTTTAACTGCCTTAACGTTAATTACAAGACTTTTACTGGTAATGATGAAGGTTTGAGACTGATTGAGTTCATGGAAGATAATTTTTTACGACAGATGGTTATCGAACAAACGCGCAGTGACAATATTTTAGACGTGGTGATGACGAACGACGAAAATATAGTCGAAGGTTAGGAAGTAGGTGAGAGTTTGGGATGTAGTGATCACCAAATTATTAGGTTTAAGCTATTGATAGAAAACAGAAAGGATAGTAACGTAATAGAAGTCCCTGATTTTCGTAGGACTAGTTTTGATAGTTTTGTGGATAGGATGAGAGTAGTGGACTGGGATAATTTATTTATGGGCTATGACGCAAATTTTCATTGGGAATCGTTGAAAGAAAGTTTTTTGAATATTGAAAAGGTGTTTATTCCGCGTAGGCCTAAGCGCACTAGTAATCATGATAGGCCCAAGTGGTGGACTAGGGAAGTAGGTGAGTTCATAAACGAGCGTAACAGAGCGTCCAGACTTAATAAGCGCACTAGCACGGTGGCAAACTTTAATAGATATATCGAGCTTAGACGTCAGGTTAAAAGATATGTTATGAATGCTAAGCGTAATTTTGAGATATTTGTAGCTGCGGATAGTAAACATAATCCGAAAAAGTTTTTTGACTACGTCACTAATCGTAAGCCGATAAAAGATAACATAGGCCCTCTAGTGGACGCTAACGGCGCTTTGGCTTCCGACGCTCAGACGATGGCTGGTATTTTTAACAACGTTTTTGCGACAGTTTTTACCGTAGAAAACGTAAATAATGTCCCCGACGTAGACGATATCGTTCCATTCAGTAGCGAGACTATTTTGAATGAAATAACTGTTTACGAGGGTGAGATTGAGCATTACATCGATAAGCTAAAATTTAGCAAGGCTTCAGGGCCTGACGCGCTTTATCCTAAACATTTGAAAGATTTGAAAGACGTTATCGTAGGCCCCTTAAAATTTTTTTTTAATAAGTCACTAGAAGAGAGGATTATTCGTGAAGACCTCAAATTAGCTAACGTTACGACCATTTTTAAAAAAGGCGATCGCACAGTAGCAAGCAATTATAGGCCTATTAGCTTAACGTCAATTGTCTGTAAACTATTGGAATCCGTAGTTAGGGATCGTATCGTCGATCACTTAGAAAGTCGCGATTTGATTAATAGTAGTCAGCATGGGTTTCGACGCCATAGATCTTGTTTAACTAATTTGTTAGAGCTTTATAACGAAAGAGTGCGCGAATACGATAGGCATAGATCGGCAGACGTTATTTATTTCGATTTTAAAAAGGCGTTCGATACAGTTCCGCATAGAAAATTAATTGCGAAGGTTAAAGTGCACGGTATACGCAGTCAGGTAGCTAACTGGTTAGAGGAATGGCTTCGTGCCAGGAAACAGAGGGTCGTCGTTAATGGTAGTGAATCGGGGTGGTTGGATGTAGGTAGCGGTGTCCCTCAGGGTTCAGTGTTAGGCCCATTGCTATTCGTAATCTACATTAACGACATAGATTTAGACTTGACCATAACGTGTCAAAATTCGCGGACAGTACTAAAATAGGCGGTAAAGTTCTTAACGTGTAAGATAGAAATAAGCTCCAAGACGATGTAAATAGGATTATGGAGTGGACGGATAAGTGGCAGATGCAATTTAACATACACAAATGTAAAGTTTTGCATATAGGTTCTCGTAACAACAATTACACGTACACGATGGATTATAGACAGTTAGCGAGCGTTGAGGAGGAAGTAGATTTAGGAGTACGGGTATTTAAGGATTTAAAAGTTAGGAACCAGTGCCTGGAGTCTTGCGCAAAAGCTAAGATGTTAGGCTTCATAGCGCGTAATTTCGAATTTAAATCGAAGAATATTATATTGCCGCTTTACAGGTCTCTACTGAGGCCTCACTTAGAATATGCCGTTCAGTTTTGGTGACTGTATTTGCGTGAGGATATTGATAGGTTGGAAAGGGTTTAGCGACGCGCCATGAAACTAATTCCGTCACTACGCAACAAGTATTACGAAGATAGGATTAAAGAGTTAGACTTGCATTCACTCGGGACTAGGGATTAATGGGGGAGCTTATTGAAGTTTTCAAAATCGTTAATAAAATCGATAATGTAAATTTTGACAAATTGTTCATTTTCGATAATAACAATACTCGTAATAACGGATTTAAATTACGTGGCAGACATTTCATAACTAACATCGCTAAAAACTTCTTTACGTTTAAGGTAATTGATAAATGGAATAATCTTCCCACGTTCGTCGTGAACTCTACCAGCGTTAATAATCTTATGTTTAAGAACAGTTTAGATAGGCATTTTAAAAATATTAACGTCGATGAAAATAATTAAACAATTAACAACAGGAACTCTGGGGGGGTAAAAGTCGAGGTTTGAGTCTGTTGACAATTAATACCAGCTTGTGACATGCCAGCGTGTGATATGCCAGCAACAAAATATATATATATATATATATATATATATTATATAATATATATATATTATATATATATATATATATATATATATATATAATTAGATTAACACGAACTTAGATGTAGCTCGTAACGTAAACTAACGCACTTTTTGTTATATTCTTCATACTTTTTTTTTCTTATCTTCTCTTTACTTGCATGTCCGTAGTTTGCATGGTATGAGAGTGTTTGAGTTAAGACTGTGGTTGCACGGTTTGTAAGCGTTCTTATTTTACTTCTTTTCATCTTTCATCCCTTTCCTATTTTCTTCGACTATTTTTCCGACTTGTTGGCAGTGGCCGGCGGATGATGATGGTGAGTCTTTCTCTCTCTTTTTCTGAATGAATGTTAACGCACGAATAATAGGTTTTGCTACTTACTTAACCCCTTATTCTCTTCTTTTAACCCCGTACTCTCTTCTTTCTCTCGGGCTAACCTTAGAGTGGATCTTAGGGTCTTTGTTAGCCTTAGCTTCTGTGGATCTGAGGATTAATAAAGTTACCAAGAAGTGTGTAAAATCTAGTATTGGTATCGAGGGGTTGAACTGGAGGTCTATAAACAACAACGAAATTAAAGCTCATACTACACGCCCTAACCTCAACGCATATTGTATTAATTGCTGCCGGAAGATTTATCTTAACCTCGATAGTCCTAAGGGAATTACGAATGTATAACAAAACGCCGCCACCAATCCTATGTAACCTATCATTAGTAAAAAGATTAAAACCCGCAACATCAAGTTCTCCCAACAAATCCCGCGTTATGGTATTTAACACGTTTCGGTTATAGCAACTATATTGTAGTTCTCAGAATAAATTATCGCCTTAAATTCCTTCAATTTATTTTTAATACTACGCACGTTACAATAAAAGATGTTTAAATTATTTTTTACCACGGATCGGCGTTTTAAACTATTTTTCACGTGGGGCGGCGTTTCTTGGACCCACAACGTTTAAAGAGGACTTCGACCGATACAGCTTTCGAACGTTCTCATCGATTAACCTAACTAGCCTAGCATTCCCTATTTCATTGAAATGTACCCCCATCTTTTATAAAAAGGCTAGGATCACTAAATTCTGACCACAGCTTTACGAAGGGTACATTTTCCTGAGCACATATCTCTTCTAGTTTAGTGTTCAAAAATATTGTTTTTGACGTAATCCTAAAATTTAAACCGTGACTAGGGGTAATACCTAGAACTAAAGACCTATTTGACCTTGCCTTCAGGGACCTAATTAACCCCCTGTATCTCTCCAAAAGGTCAGGCACTCTCGTATCGGGCCTATACGAGTCGTTGCCCCCTACCATTGTCACCAACATGAGTGACGGGAGGCAACATCAATCCTATCTATTTCGTCTCTAATTCTGTCAACCCTGGCCCCTGGTAGACAGACCCCTCCTCTTGGTTGAATTCCGTTCAACGAAATCCTTATCCATATGACACACTAAGGAGTCCCCAATTAAAATCGTTTCCCCATCGTTCACATCCTTATCCAACTGTGCGAAAGGGTTCGAAACCTCGATAGGGGGGGGGGCGATTCCTATCACCTAACGTACGTGGCCTAGCTCCACCCTTAACTACTCTAAATTCCTCCCCGTCTACTACAATCGGACCAACCTTAACGCCTTCCTCAACTCTGTCTGACCTTCCGATAAGCTACCTATACTAAAAACCAGGTTCCTAACCTGACCCTTCAACTTACTAACGTCTTCAACGTTAGTATAGGTTCGGCCTTCGTCAACTGTAAGCCTACCCCTGCCCTCATCAAGCGTTGCAAGTCTTTCCGTCACCTCGCGTACACTAGGTTTTAAATCAACTATCTCTTCGCTTAACTCACAAAAGAAACAAACCGATCTCTCGGTAATCACCATAGGACCGCCGTTGTAATCTTTAAAATCAGTGTTTGTATGATTGATTGATTAAGTTTAATGGTGCACCAACCCAATGGGTTATTAACACCAGAACGGAGACAGTATTTGCTGCGAGGTTAAGAGTTCATCACAAGTGTTCAGGGCATAATAAATGCTGAAAAAAGGACAGGAGAGAAAGAGACCCATCACCTCTTCAGTCACAGGGCCCACTCTGTGGCGCTTGGAAAGAGGGCCTCTAGCTACATAGAGAGGGAAAGTAAAAAAAAATAAAAAATAAACAATTAATAAATAAAGAAATAAAATTAAATGAATGCATACAATTGGGACTCCATCAAAAAGCTGAGTACAGGATAGCGAGGAAAGTATGTGCTGAGAATGGAACTTAGTTGAAAGGGTAGAGCGAGATTACGGCACACAGTCCGAAGACGCAAACGGGCAGCGTTATATGCCGGACACTCAAGGAGTACATGGGAGAGGGTAAGTGAGGCATGACAAGGGTGACTAAAAGCAGGAGGGCTATTGGTGAAGAAGTGCTGGTGCGTAAGGCGACAAGTATCAAGGCGAAGCCTAGCCAGAATCACCTGTTCTCGTCGGGATAAATTAGGTGATGGCCAATGGAGAGGAATTGAAGAGGCTGCTGTAGAATAAAGGGCAGGAAGTGAATCCCAAACCTCCTGCCACCAACTCTGGACATGAGGCTGGAGGAGGACCTGCGCCTCATGAGAAGACAGTTTGAGCCGTACTCGAGAACCAAAGATCGCTGCATTCTTGGCAGGAACGTCAGCAGCCTCATTTCCTGGGATACCCACATGGCTCGGTATCCAGAGGAAGATTATAGAGATATGGTTGAGAAGCAAATGTAGCAACCGTAAAATTCGGTGGATGAGGAAATGTGAAGAAGAGTTTCTTTCTTGGGCTTGCAGAGTGGAGAAAGAATCAGAGCAGATAACAAAGTTGTGATGATGCAGTGTGTTGCGAGAAATGTACTGAACTGCTCAAAAAATGGCATAAAGTTCTGCCGTAAAAATGCCACAGGTAGAGGGCAGCTGCCAAGATGTGGTGACAGTGTCAATGACAAAGGCAGATGCTGCTTGTCCGTCTAGAAGTTTAGAACCATCTGTGTAGATAAATTGGAAGGCTGGTAAGGACTCTATGAAGACAAAGAAATGACTTTGTATGACAACAGAGGCTACCTGAGACTTTGAACACAAGGTCATAATTGAAAGGGAATGGAGTTATCAAATAGAGGGGGGACAGCGCGCTGGAGTGTAGGTCATGAGCAGAAGTGTTAAAAGCAGAGAAAATCCTTTGAGCTGCAGCAATGAAGGGCAAAAGATGGGGGCGTTGCAGATAAAATTGGAACAAGTAAAAATCCAGGTACAACCGGCGGACAGGGTGATGAGCTATGCTGAAGGTGCGGAGAAGATAACGAAGACCCAACAATAAACGGCGAAATTGTAAAGGCATGATAAGAGCCTCTGCTTCCAGGAGGTCCACCCGGGTGCAGCGCAGTGCGCCCACAGCAAGTCGAATGCCTCGATACTGAAGCCTATCTAATTTAAGGAGATGACAAGAAGCAGCAGGGGAATATAAGAGACTTCCATAGTCAATTCTTGATCGAACCAGAACTTTGTACAGCCGGAGTAGGGTATCCCTGCAGGATCCCACGTCGTGTTCGAGAGATATCCCAGGATAGAAAGAGGCTTGTACGCCGATTTTTGATGGATTCAATGTGGGACTTCCAAGTCAGACCTTGATCGAAGACCATCCCTAAAAATCTATATTCAGTTACTCGAGCAATGGGAAAGGAGTCTAAGTGTAGTGGACGATGGTCAAGAATAGGACGTTTGGTGAAGACCATATACTTCGTTTTTGCAACAGAAAAGTTCAATCCCTAGTCATGAGACCAATCGATTAAAGCGTCTAGCATGTCCTGAGCATATTTTAAGGCCTCATGGAGGTCACCTGAAGGTACCCAAAAGGCACAATCATCAGCATACATGGAGTATGAGACAGAAGGGAGTGCAGCAAAGAAGATGTCGTACACTGCCTTGAGGAACCCCTGTCTCAATCTCAAAAGTCTCTGAGAGATGGTTATCAGAATATACTGATATACGTATGTGCAGCAAAAAGTTGGCAATAAGGTTAGCTAAATGGCCACGCAGTCCCAGATTGTGTAATTTAAGCAGAAGACCATGATGCCAGATTGAGTCAAATGCCTTGGAGATATCCAGAAACACAGCCACAAGGTATTCACCCCGTAAGGCAGTCTCCCGTACACCACATTCCGGACGGGTAAGTGCATCATAAGGGGAAAAGCCTTTGCGGAAACCACTATGATGGAGATCTAAAAGACAGCTATCCTCCAGGTAAAGAAGAAGCCTCTTGTTCACCATCCTCTCAGAGACTTTGCACAGGCAGCTGGTGAGAGCAATAGGGCGGTATGACTGTACATCATTTGGAAGCTTTCCAGGCTTGAGAAAGAGCCGACTTCCACTGAGTAGGGAAGGGGTCAGTAAGCCAAAGTGAGTTATAGAAGCGTAAAAGCTGAAGCTTACCAGAACTCAGGTGTTGCAAAAAGGAATAATGGATACCATCCTGTCCAGGGGAGGAGGAGCCAGAATGATGTAGAGAGTCAAACAACTCAAGCAGAATGAAGAGAGTGTTATAAGCTTCCCCATTATCAGAGTGAAAAGAGATACGAGAGAGCTCAGCTTCGGCCATTCTATAAACAAAGGGCTCAGTGTAGTTTCGAATGCTGTTAACGGTAGCAAAGTGCAAGATGAGCATGTTGTAGACCACTGCTGGGTCAGAGTATGGAATACCATCTTTGACTAATACCTTACGTGGCAGCATAGAGGAGCCTTGAAAGGCCCGGATTTTTCTCCAGAGTGCAGATGAGGGTGCATCAAAGGAGATGTTAACATAGTTCCTACAAGAGGTTCTCTTTGCTAATTTTACAGTGCGCCAAGCAAGTGCTCGAGCATGTTTGTAGTTGATAAATAGACCTAGAATTGGGTTCTTTCGAAAACTACGGAGGGCCCTCTTACGTGACAAACAGCAGCTTCACATTCAGCAGTCCACCATGCTGCATTATACTTAGGATTAACGGTAGTTGACTTCAATGGAATAGAGGCAGAGGCGGCTGTGAGTATGGAGGTAGAAATGGCTGTACAATCCAGATCGGCATCATGAGAGGGAGGAGGCAAGTTGGCTAAACGGGCATAAGCACTCCAGTCAGCTTTTTTCAGATCGAAGGAAACGTCGTTGAATGGGAGGAAGGGAGGATGTAGACTGCAGAAAGATAGGGAAATGGTCACTATCACAAAGGTCAGAGGATACGAACCACTGGAACTGGTGGGCCAGTTCTTGACTACAAATGGTCAGATCAATGGAGGAGAAAGTCCCTGTAGCATCAGAGAGGTAAGTGGGGTGGGCAAATTAAACAAAAATAAGGAGTTGTCCAAAAGGAAGTCAGCAAGGAGGACCCCTCTCGTCGCAAAAGGAGGAGCCCCAACAAGAGTGATGGGCATTGAAGTCCCTATAAGATGAAGGGAGTTGGCAGTTGCTGTACAAGATCATCAAGCAACTGTAAGGTAAGAGAAAAGCCGGGGGCATGTACAAAGAGCAGACTGTAGTCGCTCTACCAAAGAGCGGAACCTGTGCTGCAACTGCTTCGAGTGGGTATGTAATGGGAGGGGAGTGCCAGGAAGAAGGGCATGAAGCAGTAAAGCACACACCCCCATGGGCATTCCTATCTTTTCTATAGAATGTGTAGTGTTTGAAATAAGGGGAGAATGGTTGGGATAGGCGAGTTTCCTGTAAGGCAATTAGGGCAGGAGAATAGGTGCTAATTAAGTTCTGCAGCTGGGGTAGTCGTGCACGAGGCTCTTGACATTCCACTGTATAAACGTGAAAATTAAGGGGTGAAGAGGAGACGCATCCCCTCGGCGGAAGTAAGTTTTTATTCGGAACAAGATTATTTGTATTAGCATAAGAGGCAAGTCTGTTAACAATTTGTTGAGGAGATTTATTCCTGGACATAAGGTCACGAACATCCTTCACCAGTTGCCAATACTGGGAGCTGGTGAGACCACTGATAGCCCGAAGGCCCTTAGAATGAAGAGGCTGAGTGGCAGACTGGGAAGAGGGCGACGGGCCAGGAGGCGGCAAGGAGGGCAAATGACCGTATGGAAGCGAAGAGGTGTCTCTGACAGTAAATGGCTGGGGAGATGGAATTGTAGGAGGTGCAGAAGAAACCGGAGGGCATGCCGGGGAAGGCGAAGGCCTGGTTCTAGGCTGGACAGGTGGAGTTGGGGGAGAAGACTGAGCTGAAGGGGGATGGGGTGGGTCTGTCCTGGCTACCTGGGAAAATGACCTATCCAAGACTGAACAATGGCGTCTTGTCTATAAGAAAGAGACATTATTCAAACATTTGTATCGCACTATAGCCTGCTCCTTCAGGTAAACTGGGCAAGTGGAGGAGAAGGCGGGATGGGGAGCAAGACAGTTTGCACAACCATCCGGACCTTCACAATCTGGAGAGGAGTGAGACCCCCCACACCTCCCACAGCGGGGCTTATTCTGACAGACATCTCGGCCATGACCAAATCGTTGACACTTAAAGCAACGCAAATGTCTCGGGAAGAAATGCTCAACAGTATAACTGAGGTAGCCACAATAGATCTTAGTAGGGAGAACCTTCCTACCAAAGGTAAGTACCAAGGCCCTCGTAGGAATCTTTTCCTTACATCGTGTAAGTCGTCTCACATCCAAAACACCGCAAGGTTTTAGTTCCTCCAAAATATCCTCAACTGAATCAACTAGCAATTCTGGTGCACGAATAATGCTTTGTATCGTATCAAACTTGGATGCCATTTCTACCTTAATATTGTACTGGTTGTTGAAGAAGGAGGTTGCATTAAGAAGGGTTCGCAGCTGAGATGGAGAAGCAGTCTGCAGTAACAAACTACCATTCCTACAATATTTGACAGATCTAACCTCCCCACAAAGGGCCTCAATACCCCGCTTAAGGGCAAAGGGACTGAGCTTAGTGAGCCGAACATTGTCAGAGACAGCAGTCATATAAACACTTGAAGCGTAAGAAGGAATTTCATGATGTTGGTCACGACGCAGGAGGGGCTTAGTCTTGAAAAGAAGTGTAGGGGCAACTTTTATCGCAGAACCGGACTTAGAACCAAGAACCTCAAAATCACCAGAAACTGGACGCTCATCAGCATGCCAAACCAAGGGGGGCCAGGTGCTATGGACAACAGAGGTAGTGCTAGTACTAGAGGGAAGGGAAACTAGCACTGAAAAGAGTTTGAAAAAGGGACAGTGGTGAAAGGAATTGGTATGTGGTTCTGAGATTTCTGTGAGCGCTTAAAAGTGGGAACATCCTTAAGGCAGTCTGAGGACCTAGCCCTTTTTAATGCCTGAAAGCCATCCGAGTCGCAATGCATTTCGGCAGAAACAATAGACGACTGGGGGGCAGAAGCACCCCCATCCTCAGATGGGGCTGCCTGTGAAGACATACGTAAGAGCCGATCGAAAGATGGTAGGGTATCCGAACTAACCTGAAAGACCTAACCGAAGGCTAGGCCTGGCCCTGGCCAAAGCCAAGAAACCAGACCCTCTCCCGAAAAAAAAGAAAGAAAAGGAAAAGGCCTAATAGGGGTCCAGCTAATTCAGCACACAATCGAAATAAAACGATTAAGTAAATCTACACAAACACAAACCAGGGTAAAATCCCGGCTTAGAAATTAGCAAAATCACTGAAACACGTCCGATCAGCACGATTGACCGCTTGTAACCGTTTCAGTAATAAATAATTTGAACGTTTTGTTTACAAGCAATTCTAGGTACGCCCGATTACCACAAAGGTTCACCGAAAAGTCTCTGGAAGAATGGTTGTTAAAATCAGTATACCACCGATTAATCCCACACCTAGCACACGACGCTTTCTGCGACGGCATCACGCAAGTTAAGGTAGTTAACATTTATAACCGTCACAACTCACAAGTTTAAATTAAATTAATCCGGCACGCTATAAAAACTTCTAAATCGCTAAAAACCACTAATATTCAGTTACTTAACTATAACAATGTGAATATAAAATTCAGAACTTTCCAACAGTAAATTTATCGGCAATATCCAAAAGTAGAAACAATATCAGAGATCCCAGGGAATGCGTCCGCTCAGTAAGGAGTCTGGCTCAGTCCGCTCAGTAAGGAGTTCTTGCATCTCTCTCTGACCAAGAGTCAGAGAGAGAT
Organism: Bathynomus jamesi; assembly: GCA_023014485.1. Lineage (NCBI taxonomy): Eukaryota > Metazoa > Arthropoda > Malacostraca > Isopoda > Cirolanidae > Bathynomus > Bathynomus jamesi. The sequence continues at coordinate 327,594 of JAJOZX010001843.1, read as the reverse complement.
GCAAGAAGATCGCCAGTAGAGCTCCCCTTGCGGAACCCATACTCATGACCTGAAAGAAGATTGTGAAAAGAGGGGTGTTTAAGAATTTTCCTATTAAGAATAGATTAAAACACTTTAGAAAGGCAAGAAATCAAAGCAGTTGGACGATAGGTGGAGAGTTGAAGGCGGTCACTCTTCTTTCGGACAGGCTGAATGAAAGCGAACTTCCAACAGGAAGGAAAAGTGCCAGATGAGAGACAAAGGCGAGAGTTTTCCTCGGCAGGGTGTTAGCACAGAAATATAGTTCGTGAGGACAACAGGAGGGACACCATCAGGACCGTAATTCTTCATAGAGTTGAGCCCAGATAGGACAGAAAAAAATATATGGAGGAGATTCTAATTAATTTCAGACATAATTAAGTTGAAGGAAGGAGCAGATGGAGGAATAACACCGGGATCGTCTATGGTTGAGTTGGAGACGAAAGTTTGAACGAAGAGTTCAGCTTTATCAGGAGAAGAGACGGCAACTGATCCGTCGAAATAAAAAAGAAGAGGGAAAGTAGAAGTGGTAAAGTTGTTGGAGAGGTCCTTGGCAAGGTGCCAGAAAGAGCTATAAGAATTAGACTTGGATAGTTTTTTAAATTTTTGTGTGATGAAGGAATTTTTTGCGAGCTGAAGAACCGATTTTTTATGATTCCGGGCAGAAATATAATCTAAGTGTCAGCAGTTCGATAGCGACGGTACCTTCTGAAAGCTTCCTCTATGTTGCGGATAGTATTAATACAAGTGAAGTTGAACAAATAGGAATAGAATATGGAATGTACATATATATACACACATAAGTATATATATATATATATAATATATATATATATATATATATATGAAAATTATTTCACGAAAGTAACACGTGAAAAATATTTATGATGAATAAAACCACGAAGGAAAGGAAACAGAATGGTGCTCAAGCGCTTTCGTCTAATGACATCCTCAGGAACACTGAAGTACATAAAGAGTTACAGCCTATATATAGGTTACAGAAAAAAAAAAATATATATATATATATACAATAAACGGAGAAACAAAATTAAAGGATTGTGGGCGGGGCACACAAATTTATAAGGAAAAACTATCGATTTTTAGCGCAAGATTAAATGAATTGTTTCCAACCAATGTTATAGATAAAAAAAAAAAATATACAAATTTATACTGGAAATCTGCCCGGGTTTTAGCACTCTGCTCTTTTTGTAGGTAAAAATTGAAAAATTATCGATTTTTAGCACAAGATTAAATGAATTGTTTCCAACCAATGTTATAGATAAAAAAAAAAAACAATATATACAAATTTATACTGGAAATCTGCCCGGGTTTTAGCACTCTGCCCTTTTTGTATATAAAAATTGAAAAATAAAAGTTATTAGGGTGGCATACAGTGCTAATGTACAGTGCTAATGTACTTAAACTTTTGGATATTAATGTAGTATTTTCATATAACAATATTGTGAAAAATATCTTAGTAAAAAATAGCCCTACCAATAATTCAGGCATTATCTATAAAATTGGTTGTAAACACTGTGATTCCTTTTACATAGGTCAGACGGGAAAGGATTTGCACACACGTATAAAACAGCATCAATATTCCGTTAGAACAGGACAGTTGTCCAGTGCCCTTTTTGTCCATTTGTCAGAGTTATCCCACTGTATTGATTGGAATAATGCTTCAGTTTTATTTCACTCTAGCAACATTATTAATAGAAATATTCTTGAGTCTGCCATTATCCAACTTACAAATAACTTCCACATAAGCAAAGGTCTTTTTCAACTCGATCCTGTTGTTTTGAATTCCTTCAGAACAGATTTAGATAAGAAAATCTAAATCTTTGGTAGATAAGCTAAATCTTTGGTAAACTTGTATGCCACCCTAATAACTTTTATTTTTCAATTTTTATATACAAAAAGGCAGACTGCTAAAACCCGGGCAGATTTCCAGTATAAATTTATATATATATATATATATATATATATATTTTTTTATTTTTTTATTTTTTTTTTTATCTATCTATAACATTGGTTGGAAACAATTCATTTAATCTTGTGCTAAAAATCGATAACTTTTCAATTTTTACATACAAAAAGAGCAGTGTGCTAAAACCCGGGCAGATTTCCAGTATAAATTTGTATATATTTTTTTTTTTATCTATAACATTGGTTGGAAACAATTCATTTAATCTTGTGCTAAAAATCGATAGTTTTTCCTTATAAATTTGTGTGCCCCGCCCACAATCCTTTAATTTTGTTTCTCCGTTTATTGTATATATATTTTTTTTTTCTGTAACCTATATATGTATAGGCTGTAACTCTTTATGTACTTCAGTGTTCCTGAGGATGTCATTAGACGAAAGCGCTTGAGCACCATTCTGTGTTTCCTTTCCTTCGTGGTTTTATTCATCATATATATATATATATATATATATATATATATATATATATATATATATACACACACACCTTACCTTACAATGGTTTCGCGCGATGATTTCTCATTTCGCGAAGGTCAAGCTTGTCGCCCCTCCTCTCGAGTTGGCCTGGTGAAGTACTGAGTTTGATTATTGCGCTCTCCACCTCACATAGCCAGGTACGCCCGGCTCATCGGGAATTGTTCTGAGCCAGGCGTCTAGTCTTCTTTTGAAGATGTCCACTGCAACCCCCTTCGTGTTTCTTAGGTCTTTGGGCAAATGATTAAACAGTTTTGGTCCTCTCACTATAAAACTATTTTCTTTCAGGGTTAAGGATGTTCCCTGTCTCGCCTTCAATTTGGAAATACGACACAGTCTACCGTTTCTACTTTCCACCGTTGTTTGGGGAGTTATAGGGTTCAGAGTAAGATTAGGGACTAGTTTCTCCATTATTTTCCAAGTGTAAATAATGGTGAATCTCTCTCTTCTCCTTTCCAGTGAATATAGGTCTAGTTCGCGTAACCTTTCCCAGTAATTTAGTTCTTTGCACCCGTTGATCTTATCTTGGCTGTGAAGCTTCTCTGGATCCCGTCCAGCTGTCTAATGTCTTCTTTTTTATATGGGGATGTTAGGACCGAGCAGTATTCCAATTTGGGTATGATTAGGGTTTTCAGTAGAGGAATCATTACATTCCTATCCCTTCGTTTAAAGGGTCTCAATATCTGTCCCGTTATTCTCTTTGCTCTGTTTACTGCTATCTTATTTTGTGTTTCAAATTTCGCATCATCAATCATGACAACCCCTAAATCTTTTGCTCTGGAATTTCTCTGAATTTTCTGTCCATTTGGGGTATAATATTCCATGGATTTTAAGTCTTCTCTTTTTCCGTACCGTAATAGCTGAAATTTCTCGGTGTTAAACTTCACATTGTTGTCTTCCGTCCACTTGTAGATTCTGTTTATGTCGGTTTGTAGAGATCCTATGTCTTCTGGGTTTCTTATTTTTCTACTGATCTTTGTGTCATCCGCAAAGGATGTTGCTGTGCTGTCTCTGGTAACGTCCTCATCTATGTCAGTTAGCATGATTATGAAGAGTAGTGGAGCTAATACTGTTCCTTGTGGTCCTGAGCTGAGGACCTCTGATTCTGATGAAGATACTCCTTGTACTGTAACGACTTGCCGCCGCTCACTAAGGAAATTATATATCCATTTCCCTACTTTTCCTGTTATTCCTATATATTTCAGTTTATGTATTATGATTCCGTGATCACACTTGTCGAACGCTTTAGCAAAGTCTGTGTATAGTACATCATTCTTTTCATTACTTTCAAGTGAATCAATAATGTTGTTGTAGTGTTCCATTAGTTGTGATAGGCATGATCTGCCTGACCGAAACCCGTGTTGATTATCATTGAATTTTTTCTGAGTTTCCAAAAAGTCATAGATTTTCTGTCTAACTATTCTTTCAAATATTTTAGTGAGATGAAATGTAAGTGATACTGGCCTACAGTTTTTGGACTCGGATCGATCTCCTACTTTGTATATTGGGACTATGTTCGCGCTCTTCAGGATGCCGAGTATTTCTCCCGTGTCCAGTGATCGTCTCCATATTCAGTATAGGGGCTCAGCGATTGCATTCTTGCAGTTTTTGTTCAGTGTGGCATTCTATTTATCCGATCCTGCCGCTGAGTGTGTTTTTAGTTTCCCTATGGCTTGTGTAATATCATCCATCGTAAAGTCGAAATCCGTTATACTTTCCCCTTGTGGTTCTTCTTCAAAGAACGCGTTTCTATCGCATATCAAATTGTCAGTTTTGGCGATACTGAAAGAGGATTCGTACTAAGCTCTTAATATTTCAGATACTTCTGTTAGATCATCAGATAAAGCACTGTTCTCATTTTTTGAAGGTCCGCTAGTCGCATTGTTTTTCGACTTTCTTTTTGCGAAATTATAGAAGTAATTTGAGTTAGCCTGTATCGCTTCTATAGCGTCGTCTTCTTCTATTTCTGTATGCTTCTCGATTAGTTCCTGTATGACGACATCGATATTTTTCAGTTTATCATTTAATATTTTTCTGATGTTGTTATCGCTACAATTACTTAATTTTGCAGTCACTCTTTTTCTCTTTCGAAACAATGCCCTCTTTTGTCTCTCGAACCTGCTTCTCTTTCCTCTTTGTTGTATCTTTGGGACATGTTTTTCCATAATTTCTAACGTCTTCTCCTCTAACGTCATTAGCATCTCCTCCGTTGTCTTGGCCTCGAAAATGGTTTTCCAATCTATTGCTTCCATACTGGATGCAACATCTTCCCAGTTTATAGCTTTGGAGTGAAAATAAAAAATTTCGAATTTGCTTCTTTCTGTTGTGCGTGTTCTTTCCTTTCCTGTTGCCTTTATATTAGTTGTTATTTCAGTGATGTTCTGGTCCGATATCATAGTTGGGGATATTTCTACATTATCAATTAGATTACTGTTTGTTGTTAAATACCAAATCTAGGCAGTTGTTTTTTCTTGTGTTTTCTGTTATTTCTTGCGTTAACATAAATTCATCAGCTAAAGCTAGTAGCATTTTTACCTGCTCCTGGTCTTCTCGTGTACCCACCTTGTCCTGGTGTATACATATGTTTTTTCCTATCCTTTTATATTTCATGAATGGAAAATTAAAATCACCACAGAGAAAAATATTTGGGGTTGGAGAGTGTAGATCTTTTACCAAGTTTCTTACCTCTCTAATGGAATCTGAAAATTTTGAGGTTGGCGTGTTTGGGGGTCTGTACATTACAATTGCTACCATATTTAATTTTTCAATTTTTGCGTGTATAAAAAGCACATCCTCCTTTACGTCTCACTGTTCTGTCGGCTCGGAGGATGTTATGGTTGTCAATTTGTATTTCTTTTTTGTCAATACAGGACTCACATTTTTCACAGTTCGCCTGGCAGTCCTTTCGATGAGTTTCCGTGAGGCATGCAAAGTCTGCTCCGGCTTCTTGCATGAATCCTTTCAGGCATACAACTTTGTTCGTGGAATGGTTTGATTTAAAGCCCTGTGCATGTATATATATATATTTAGGGTGCTTCGAAAATATGAAGTATTAATATGTGATTGTCCGACCTGGTACTTGTAGGTTATCTTCCCCCCCCACCACCAATTTTGACAGAATATTTTCGTTAAAACTAACGAAAATATCACGACTTAACCTAACCAATTATCAAGGGCGTACAGTTGATCTATTAGTAAATAGTAAATACTATTCCAGAAACAATGTAATTATTAATAGATCAACTGTACGCCCTTGATAATTATCAAGGGCGTACAGTTGATCCATTAATTATTAATTATTACATTGTTTCTGGAATAGTATTTACTATTTACTAATAGATCAACTGTACGCCCTTGATAATTGGTTAGGTTAGGTTAAGTCGTGATATTTTCGTTAGTTTTAACGAAAATATTCTGTCAAAATTGGTGGGGGGGAGATAACCTACAAGTACCTCCGACCTTATCATTTTGTGCAGTTAGTATATAAAACGCTTGTAGAAGAATACGAGTTTCATATGACAACATTTAGAGGTTGCGCATGCGCAGTAAAATTTCCCCTGGCGTATCAATACTGTCACGCTGTCCTAACCAGCAAAAACCTGTTATCGTCAGTTCTGCTTGCATCTGTAAAATTGTTCTCTACAGAAGTTTTTTTTTTTTTCTGAATGAAATAATCATGTCCAAAACAGTTAAACCAGCTACTCGTTAAAAAACAGAGGTTCGGCTCGTTGGGCAGCCTATACCTGAACTCCCTCAAAGTAAACTTCCATCGTTAGGTGATAGCCTCTATCTTCTTTTCTATCATCATAATGTTGAGAAAAAAACATTGAAGGAGTGTATTAAGATAACAACAAATTCGATTCTTGATGTCTGGAATAAAGCAAGAATCCCTACGTCATACGAGCGAGATGTGAATAAAAAGCTCGAAAAACTTCACTCGAAATGGCAAAACCTCAAGGAAAGCATCGCTCGGGAATCCGATACTGCTCTGAAACAGAGAAAAGAGTTTCAAGACAACTTGCCCAATCTCTTTGACATCGCACACTAACAAGCGGCGAGTTCTTATGGTAGGTGTAGACATTCAGCTAGCAAAAAACGAAGAAAGGCGTGCAGAGCGAGCGGAAAAGGAACGTCAAAGAAGAGAAAGAGTAGAGAGGGACAAAGAAGCTAGTGAAGAGACAATCCACCTAGTATCTCATAGCAGCAGCAGTTCGACAGGTATTTTGAAACGCATAAGCTTTTTTATTTATTTATCGATTTTAACCATTTAAAAATAATTTTGTAGAGAATTAATTACAATTATAATGTATTAGCAAATTTTCAATAACTGTTTTCATTATGTTTTAATAAATAGTTATATAGGAGGGGGTACCCCCTCTGCCAAATTACATTCGTCAAAAATCAAATATAACAGTTATCGCAAATTTTACCAAACCAGTTTTCTCCTTTTCGAAGGAAAACCATAGAAAAAATAACAAATACGAAAGTAGTTAGCAAAAATGTTGGTAAGCGCTGCATTCTGAATTTGGCCGTACGGGCGATGTCAGATTACACTGAGTGAATGCTCGAGTATAATATAAATGCTCTCAAACATACTTTATACGCATTTTTAAAGCATTTTTTTTATTAAAATTAGAAAGTATATGTGTTAAACTTCATGAAAATGGTCTTAACTCAGAAAAATAATTTCAAATTTTTTTTATCGAGTACCCGCCACTTAATGTTGCATAAATTAATCAATTAATTAACCACTACCTTGAAAACAATGAATAATTCTTTGTGATAATTCTATTTTACAGATGAGAAAGAGGCGAGAGATTTTCACCCAACTTCAAAAAAGTCAAAACCCCCTCAAAACGATGCAAAGGCAACATTGGAATCACTATGGACGTAGCAGCTGCTCTAGACCGAACACGAATCAGTGATAGAAGGGCAACCGAAATACTTATTCCGTTTGTTAAACAGGTAGGAGCCAATGTCCGTGAATTTTCTTTGAGTCCAAGTGCCATCAGGATGGAGAGGATGAAGTATCGGAAGACCTTAACTGAAGAAATCCGACGTTCATTTTCTCCTGGGGTTCCTCTTCTATTGCACTGGGACGGGAAAATGATGCCAGATTTGAGAGGTAGGGAAAATGTAGATCGCTTGCTCATTCTTGTATCTGGAGAAAACTGCCCCAAATTAATCGCAATTCCGAAGCTACCGAACTCAAAGGTTGATGCAATGACCCGTATCATTATAGAAACAGTTGACGGTTGGAATTTACGTGATCAGGTAAAAGGACTTTGTTTTGATTCGACCACAGTGAATACTGGAACGTTTGGTAGTGGTTGAACTTTCGTAGAGCGTGAACTAAATAAAAAGTGCTTCACATCGCATGCCGCCGTCATATAAACGGGCTGATCCTTGAAAAAGTATTCACTTCGGTTGTGCATGATGTGTCAAAAGGGCTTAATATCACGACTTTCAGCTCTTTTCGAGACAACTGGCCAAACATTAGCCTCCATGATTATACGATGGGTGTTAATGATGATGCCATATTTAATAGGATTAAGGATTGGAAGCAAAAGATCATTTGCTTTGCAAAGAGGGCCATTCAAGAACAATTGTCCCGAGATGCCTACAAAGAACTGCTAGAATTAATCATCATCTTTGTAGGAGGAGTACCACCGCAAGGCTTTCGGTTTCGGGCAACGGGACCAGTTCACCGTGCACACTGGATGGCAAGAGCAATGTACTCACTAAAAATTTGGATGTTTCAAGAGTAGTTTTCTTTGCCGTCCACGTCAAGTACCCGCATTTCTTACCATAACACATACAAATTATGGATGAATCTTTGCGAAATATTCATTTGTAAGTTTTATGCTACAGCATGGATCGAGTGCCCTCTTTCTACTTTTGCTGCATCAAATGATCTACAACTTCTAAAAGAATTACAAAATTATGAAAATCAAAGCGTTAAAACAGCTGCTCTTTCATCGCTAAGCAAGCATCTTTGGTACCTCAGTGAGGTATTAGTTGGAATGGCGTTTTTGGATCATCGCCTGCCCCTATCGAGGTTTCGAACCCTTTCGCCCAGTTGGATAGGGATGTGAACGAGGGGGAAACGATTTTAATTGGGGATTCCTTAGTGCGTCATATGGATAAGGAGTTCGTTGAACGGAAGCCAACCAAAAGGAGGAGGGTCTTTTAAAGATTACAACTGCGGTCCTATGACGATTACCGAGAGATCGGTTTGTTTTTTTGGCGAGTTAAGGGAAGAGATAGTTGATTTAAAATCTAGTGTACGCGAGGTGACGGAAAGACTTGCAACGCTTGATGAGGGCAGGGGTAGGCTTACAGTTGATGAAGGCCGAACCTATATTAACGTTGAAGACGTTAGTAAGTTGAAGGGTGAGGTTAGGAACCTAGTTTTTAGTATAGGTAGCTTATCGGGAAGGTTAGACAGAGTTGAGGAAGGCGTTAAGGTTGGTCTGAGAGTAGTAGACGGGGAGGGATTTAGAGTAGTTAAGAGTGGAGCTAGGCCACGTACGTTAGGTGATAGGAATCGCCCCTCCCCCCTATCGAGGTTTCGAAACCTTTCGCCCAGTTGGATAAGAATGTGAACGATGGGGAAATGATTTTAATTGGGGACTCCTTAGTGCGTCATATGGATAAGGAGTTCGTTGAACGGAATCCAACCAAGAGGAGGAGGGTCTGTCTACCAGGGGCCAGGGTTGACAGAATTAGAGACGAAATAGATAGGATTGATGTTGGTGACGATGGTAGGGGGCAACGACTCGTATAGGCCTGATACGAGAGTGCCTGACCTTTTGGAGAAATACAGGGGGTTAATTAGGTCCTTGAAGGCAAGGTCAGATAGGTCTTTAGTTCTAGGTATTACCCCTAGTCACGGTTTAAATTTTAGGATTACATCAAAAATAATATTTTTGAACACTAAACTAGAAGAGATTTCTGCTCAGGAAAATGTATCCTTCGTAAAGCTGTGGTCAGAATTGTGATCCTAGCCTTTTTATAAAGGATTGGGTGCATTTCAATGAAATAGGGAATGCTAGGCTAGTTAGGTTAATCGATGAGAACGTTCGAAAGCTGTATAGGTCGAAGTCCTCTTTAAACGTTGTGGGTTTCAAACGCCAATCCTGGTAAAAACTAATTTAAACATCTTTTATTGTAACGCGCGTAGTATTAGACACAAATTAAGCGAATTTAAGGTGATAATTTATTCCGGCAACTACGATATAGTTGCTATAACTATAACGTGTTTAAATATCGTTACTCGGGACTTGTTGGGGGAACTTGATATAGCGGATTTTAAACTTTTTACTAAAGATAGGTTACATAGGATTGGTGGCAGCGTTTTGTTGTACTTTCGTAATTCCCTTAGGGCTATCGACGTTAAGATATATTTTTCCGGCAGCATTTAATGCGTTGAAGTTAGGGCGCGTAGTATTAGCTATAAATTCTTGTTGTTTACAGACCTCGCGTTCAACCCCTCGATATCGATACTAGATTTTACACACTTCTTAGTAGCTTTAGTAATAATCGGGATACTATAGTGTCGGAGACTTTAACTGCCCTAACGTTAATTACAAGACTTTTACTGGTAATGATGAGGGTTTGAGATTGATTGAGTTCATGGAAGATAATTTTTTACGACAGATAGTTACCAAACCAACGCGCGGTGACAATATTTTAGACGTGGTGGTGACGAACGGCGAAAATATAGTCGAAGGTTTGGAAGTATGTGAGAGTTTGGGATGCAGTGATTACCAAATTATTAGGTTTAAGCTATTGATAGAAAACAGTAAGGAGAGTAACGTAATAGAAGTCCCTGATTTTCGTAGGACTAATTTTGATAGTTTTGCGGATTGGATGAGAGTAGTGGACTGGGGTAATTTATTTATGGGTAATGACGCAAATTTGCATTGGAAGGCGTTTAAAGATAGTTTCTTGAATATCAAAAGGGAGTTTATTCCTCGTAGGCCCAAGCGCGCTAGAAATCATGGTAGGCCCATGTGGTGGGCTAGGGAAATAGGCGAGTTCATAAACTAGCGTAACAGAGCGTATAGACTTAAGAAGCGCAATGGTACGGTAGCTAACTTTAATAGATATATCGAGCTTCGACGTCAGGTTAAAAGATCTATTAGGAATGCTAAGCGTAATTTTGAGAAACTTGTGGATGCGGATAGTAAACATAATCCGAAATTTTTTTTCGAGTATGTGAATAATCGTAAGCCGATAAAAGTTAACATAGGCCCTCTAGTGAACGCTATCTAGAGTCGCGATGATTAATAGTAGTCAGAATGGGTTTCGACGCCATAAATCTTGTTTAACTAATTTGTTAGAGTTTTATAACGAAATAGTGCGCGAATACGATAGGGATAGAGCGGCTGACGTTATTTATTTAGACTTTAGAAAAACGTTCGATAGAGTTTCGCATAGATTAATTGTGAAGGTTAAAGCGCACGGTATACGCGGTCAGGTAGCTGACTGGTTAGAAGAATGGCTTCGTACCAGGAAACAGAGGGTCGTCGTTAATAGTAGGGAATCGGGGTGGTTGGATGTAGGTAGCGGTGTCCCACAGGGTTCAGTGTTAGGCCCATTGCTATTCGTAATCTACACTAACGACATAGATGTAGGATTGACCAGTAACGTGTCAAAATTCGCGGACGTTACTAAAATAGGCGGTAAAGTTCTTAACGTGTACGATAGAAATAGGCTCCAAGACGATGTGAATAGGATTATGGAGTGGACGGATAAGTGGCAGATGCAATTTAAGGTAGACAAATGTAAAGTTTTGCATAGAGGTTCTCATAACAACAATTACATGTACACGATGGATGATAGACAGTTAGCGAGCGTTGGCGAGGAAGTAGATTTAGGCGTACGCATATCTAAGGATTTAAAAGTTAGGAACCAGTGCCTGGAGTCTTGCGCAAAAGCTAATAGGTTGTCCCTAGTCAGGCCTCACTTAGAATATGCCGTTCAGTTTTGGTGGCCGTATTTGCGTGAGGATATTGACAGGTTGGAAAGGGTTTAGCGACGCGCCACGAAACTAATTCCATCATTACGCAATAAGTATTACGAAGATAGGATTAAAGAGTTAGACTTGCATTCACTCGAGACTAGGAGATTAATGGGGGAGCTTATTGAAGTTTTCAAAATCGTTTACTCTGGTAAATGTCGTGTTGTTTATTTAAGTGTTGATGAGATGAATAGTCTTCGTGATACTTGAGAAATGGGGTGAGGATCGTTATAAAATACCTGCAGGTGTAGGTACAAGAAGAGAACAGATTAGTGATACTCCCACATATGCCATTGTTTGTACGTTGTGTATAAATAACGATCAGCAATGCACTGATATACAACTGATGTGGAAGAATGCATCTGATAATAACGTTCTTGTTCCCACGCGAAACGCTTCATGGTCTAGAGCTGGATGCTTATTTAAAAGGTTTAGACTCTTCGAAATATCATGAACTGTGGTACAAAGGACTTGAGCGGTACAGGGCAGAGCTCACCTACACTGTTCACCCTGAAGAATTGTATCTTTATATAATGAGCAGCTGTCGTTACGACTTAGAAGACTATTTCAACTGCTGCTATTCGTTGTGAAGAAGAGTTCACGATTGAAAAGCTCGAATCGGTAAGAAAAAACCCTCGATTGGAATGGAGTGTTTATAAACTTGAATTTTATAATGAAGTTGTGGCTAACGACGCCCACTTTTGCGTGCTTTGGATTGTATTCTGTAAAGTGGACACAAAAATAATATTGAACGAATTGAAGGCCCTTTACATTGAGTATAGGCTCTCGCACACCTTGAGTGGTGAAATAGTGTTAAATCGTATCTATTGCATAGTACAAAGAAACAATGATGTAACTGTAGACTCGATCACGTGCGAGTTTAGCATTTTAGTTAAGCGCAGTAGAACATAATGTGTATGTATTTTGATGTATATTATTTGAAGTTTATATATATATATATATATATATATATATATATATATTATATATATATATATATATATATATATATATAAATATAGTATGTATTTACTCATACATATATTAAATATGTATATAGATTTCTCCTGTACTAATATAATTAAGAATGTATATATATATATATGTATATAGATTTCTCCTGTACTAATATTAATTAAGAATGTATATATATATATGTATATATGTATATATATATATATATATATATATGTGTATATATGTATATATATATATATATATATATATATATATATATATGTGTCTATATATATATATATATATATATATATATATATAGTGTGTATACATATCGTTTAATGTGTGTTTTTTTAATGTATATTTATCTCATATATATTTCATGAATTATTTCCCTTAACTCCTCTAAAAAAACAGAATGATGTAATAGTGTTTTATGTAATTCTTTTGGTTGTATATATAAACGATATTAAGGAATAACTGGGGAGATGGGAATATATATATAAACAATGCACCTTCAATAAATATATATGTATGTATACCAAAATCGCTGGTTACGCCTTCTAAGCCGACTGACGGATTTCTAAGCCAACTGTCAAGACTCAAGAATATCTCCAAATAAATAGCGCAATCTGGCATCTGAAAAGTTAGTAATATATATACACACATACCCTGCCATTTACGCCTTCTAAGCTACATTAAGCCAACTGGCTGCTTAAGCCAATTAATGCTACCTGAGCTCTCATTATACGTCTGTGTCCCGCAGACGATGGATGGTCTCCTCTCTCTTCCTCTCTCTCTCTCTCTTAGGTTAGGCGGACTCCTCCCAGCTTGCTGGGGGATTCCCCTTTCCCCTTTTTTTGCTCCCTGGGGGTGGGGGTTGGCACCTTGCAACAGGGGGGAAGGGGGTTGGCACTGGCACTCATATGATGAACATTGCAAATGCTCTGCACTCGTCCATTTTACGGCCATACTGCTAGATTGATCTTTCGCTTTCGTAAGCTTCAGATAAACTGATACTTAAAAAATAAGCTACACGCTTAATGTCACACAGTTGTCTGATATTTTTTTTACTTTTGTGCTAATCCACTTCTCATCTTTATCTGATATCTATCCCCCTATATGAAGAGGAAGGCTAATATATTAAAAAGATAGAGACAAAGAAAAATCTGATAAGTTGCCTTTCTCTATCTATATATTTTCAGAGATAGTGTTGGGGGATGATACGAAATGTATACGGTAAGACATTTCCATCACGTCTCAACACCCGAATGCTTCTTTTGTTTGACAAGTCGTCTCGTGTTAGTAAATTTGAATAAAAAATATTTTAACTTCTTTAAAAAACTCTTTAATTTATAAAAACTTAACCAAAAATATCGATTTCGATTTCAGTTTTCAGTTTTTCATTTTATTTTATTTCGGTTTCAGTTTCGATTTCAGTTTTTAAAAAAAATCAGTTTTATCAGTATCGATTCCAATTCATATCGCTGCCCCATCCCTGATGTGTGTGTGTGTGTATGTATGTGTATTCTCAAGACGCGATTGGTATTTGGCTAAATATGTGGTACCATACTAAATATTCAAACCAATAGAGGGCAATCATTTGCCCGAGGTCCAAAAGTTGCATGCGATGACTTTAAATTGCTCGCCTCGCAATTAAAAAATTAATTTAATAACTAAAGTAAATAAACTAAAAAAAATTTTTATCTTCCCAAAGAAAATGAAAGAAAACCGATCCGTCATAGAATGTAATAAATATATTCCGTATTTAATAGGCCCATTTTGCAGCAGGTATAGAGTATACAGTATTTGTGAATAATCATTGTCAACGGTGTAACTCATCAAAAATCAGCACTAATCATGAGTGAATGATTGCAACTTGTCCAACCTTCTGGGGTTAACAAAAACTAGTCGGACAACAGATATTGATAAATTGGTTGAGGAAAAGCAGACACAAGCTTCGCACTAAATCACGTAGGATTCTAACAATCAAGCGCCTATATATAAATATATAGGTTCTCTCTTTCTTATAAAAGTGGGCATTTTTGCGAGCATCCGCCCTTGGCCCCTCCTTTCTACATAAATAAAAGAGGTTAAAATAAAAAGAGGTTGACCACCATTCAATTAAAAGAACGAAATGTTGTTTCAAGTAATTTTTTCGTCAGTTTTAAATGTTTATCACGATACGAAATATTTGGCCAAAAATCAACAATCTCCTTTCAGTGTGTGTGGGTACGGGTGTGTGTGTGTGTGTGTGTGTGTGTGTGTGTGTGTGTGCGTGCGTGTATGTGTGTGTGTGTGTGTGTGTGTTTGTGTGTTTATTCGCAGACGAATAAATACACAACAGATATAACAGTTAACATTGAAAACACAATAAACTGTTAATACTGTGATAACGCCTTTCTTCGCCTCTTTGAAATGTGGGATTGCCATTTAAATCATTGTTTTTATTGCTTCGTAATGGCGGAAGGGAATGAAAAGAAATCGGATGCCACGTCAAGCGTTTGTTCCTATAAAGTCTTAGGAAAAAGAATTGCTTTTGTGTCCTGTAAATAATACCTCTTTTGACCTCTCATTTTTTTAAGGTCATACTGTCCCTATAAATCATTTCAAGTTAGACTTTTCCTAAACCCTGAATTTATTTGGTAAAATACGATTTTGATCATTTTTGGTATTAAATTTGAAATTGCGTTTGTCTAATTCTATTCAATTATAGACTTTATATAATGCTTTCATGCGATTTATTTTAAAGCAAATCTTCCTCTACTTAAAAGATGAAAAGAAAAGGCTGACGAAGAAGCGAGTGAAAAACGAGGGGAAAATAGAGTTTATTAAGAAAGAAAGAGTAAGGGGAAAAGTTTATTGAGGGCATGAAAGAATGATACGAGATTAAAGCGATAAAGAAAGAAAAGTGATGAAACGATTATCTTGGAAGATAATCTAATATATTAATTCACTGAAAAAGGATAAACAGAAGGGTTTTGCATATGTAGTCTACACACACACACACACACACACACACACACACACACACACACACACACGTTTGGCTACCTTAAAAAAACCACAACATTTTTACATTTTCAGTTGTACATGGCGGGATTTAACCAAACGCAAATAACAGTGACGTGCAGTCAGAAAACGCAAGGTACGTTCATACGTTCAGCGTACCCAACTTATCATAAGATAAAATTAATCTAATTAAACTTCTAATCTACTTTTCTTCAAGTTCGTCCCACTGTGAATCAAAAAAATTATGTTATAAATGAAATTTAAACCATACGAATAAAAGATCTCACATTCTTCTGTTCTGCATGGACAAAATTCAAGATGTGTGGCGCTCTGGTGCTCTGCGAGTTAATTTGCTTCTTTTGTACAGTTGAGTTCATAATTCTTAGGACACTCTTGAGAACAGATAGCGAAACCTGGCATATATTTGTTGTGTGTACAGTACTACAAACGGTTTTAACATTTTATGAATGAATCCGTGGTTTAGCGCTGATTGGTTGACTCACTGGCAAATGTCTAAACATAATTATTTCCGTTCATCACTCTGGTTTACATATTACTAAGGAAACATAAATGAATAATTAAATATAAATTCAAGAAGGGGGATATATACTAACAACAAAGTGAATAAAAAAATTGCCTTGTAAAAACTTAAAAAAACCTTGGGACGTGATGTTCATGGTATTTGTAAGTCTGTCATCCTCAACTGAAGTTTCAATGTATAAAAAAGAGCCGTTTGTAGCCATTATTGTGCCCTGAGCAAATTCCAAATTGATTCATTTATTTATTTATTTATTTACATTTAATACTGAACATAGATTCAGATGTTTTTTTGTGTTATAACAAAGACAGAGCAAAAACCTGATATATATAAATACACATATATATATATATATATAGGCGGTTTATGAATGAAAGAACAATGTTTTCATGCATATTAAATTTTCATAACATTATAACATTACCAGATTGATGGGTATCTGGAGGTTTCATACGTCACTACTTAGAATATCTTCCAATTGGCAAATAGACAGCTGAATGGATACTACTGGTATGGCATTGCTATATCCAGAGCAAATGCTATTTCTAGATCAGCAACACTGATAGTGTAATAAACAGTCACTGAGAGAAATATTGTTTAGAAACAAAGAATGTTTTGTATTGAGGCAGCATCATAAATGCATATAATTGTTTTGTATTAATAAGTTCCATGTTGCAACTTAAGTGTTGAACCACTGCATCTGTGACTCTTGGCGGTCTCTCACCTCAAAGGAGAGAATTACAGAAAATAAAACTACTACAGTGATTCATATCAATAAGCATAGAGCCATTTAAACAATGATAATTGACAATTTTGCAAAGGTGTTACACAGTCATAATTACCATTGTATTTTAAAGATATTTTATACATGAACACCACAAATTTAATATCTTGTCCAGCCACCGTTCTTGTCTATGACTTCCTGCAGTCAATGTGGTACAGAAGTATATTTAATACGCAGCTATACTATCTAAAAAAGAGGCCATTCACTTATTACGCCCTGAAAAGCAGTGACTCACCTGAACTGAAAGCAGAATTCTGAAAATGCTGGCAAGATCTTATTCTGAAGTTTGAGTTTGCAGAGAAAAAATCGACACATTTTGGGCGAAAGTCAACCTTTTATGCTTGCTAAAAAGGTAAAGAAAGTACTGATGCCTTTTGCGACAAGTTATCGTTGTGAGGTTGGATTTTCAGCAATGACAACCATAAAGAACAAACTGCGAAATCGGCTGCACACTGATGGCGCTTTGAGCGAAACTGAACCCAGAATTCAGGCGTTAGTTCCGCGGAAACAGTTGCATCCCTCGCACTAGACTTGTAGTTGGTGGTGACGCGTTTTGCTTGCTTTCTATGTAATGTTGTTCTAGCCATTCTTAACCAATATCATATGTGTTTAACTTACACAAAAGGCAATGTGTATACGAGTATATATAGAAATATACGAGTATTATGTATATAAAATTTGAATAATTATTCTCATGCTCAGTAAAATGAAGTTTCCTGTGCATTTTGCAGGGGATAATTTCCACTTGGCGATTAACCAAAAGGGGTAATCACAAAAAAAGTTTGGGAACCGCTGGTGTAGCAGCTTAATGACCATTTTCCAAACTGTTTCCGCATTCCAATAATTCCACCTGACTTTTAATATATCACGTGACACCACATGATGTCATGACAGAGGTGTTGACACGTATGGTGACTGAGAAGAAGCTCACACTATTCCTGAATCTCATCGAAGCAACTACTCTGCAGAATAGATTATCATCACCAGAAAAATGCTAAATGGGGAAGAATCATCGGCATGAAGGAGAGCGGGCTGTCTCCAATTCAAATTACAAGGGAACTTGAAATATCTAGGAACACTGCTTATATATATATACGTAATAGAAGAGGTGGCAAGAGGAAGGGAATCTACGAGATTATTGTAGAACGGGGAAACCTCAAATGACAACTGGTGCGGATGATCGGAGGATCTGCGATGTTTTCGAAGCGCATCCCTTTACCAATGCTGTTGCCAGAGCATCTGCCAGAATTAGAGACGAAGTGAATAGGATTGATGTTGCCTCCCGTCACTCGATGTTAGTGACGATGGTAGAGGGCAACGACTCGTATAGGCCCGATACGAGAGTGCCTGACCTTTTGGAGAGATATAGGGGGTTAATTAGGTCCCTGAAGGCGAGGTCAGATAGGTCTTTAGTTCTAGGTATGGTACTTTTAGGTTATCTCCCCTCTACCAATTTTGACAGAATATTTTCGTTAAAACTAACGAAAATATCACGATTTAACCTAACCAATTGTCAAGGGCGGCGTATAGTTGATCTATTAGTAAAGAGTAAATACTATTCCAGAAACAAAAAATGTTATAATTAATAATAGATCAACTGTACACCCTTCATAATTGGTTGGTTAAGTCGTGATATTTTCGTTAGTTTTAACGAAAATATTCTGTCAAAATTGGTGAGGGGGAGATAACCTACAAGTACCCTAGGTATTACCCCTAGGCACAGTTTCAGTCTTAGGATTACGTCAAAAACGATATTTTTGAATACTAAATTAGAAGAGATTTGTGCTGAGGAAAATGTACCCTTCGTAAAGCTGTGGGCAGAATTCAGTGATCCTAGCTTTTTATAAAATATGGGGTGCATTTTAATGAAATAGGTGATGCTAGGCTAGCTAGGTTAAGTGACGAAAACGTTCGAAAGCTGTATAGGTCGAAGCCTTCTTTAAACGTTGTGGGTCCGGGAAACGCGGGCCCGACCTGAAAAATAGATTTAAACGCCGACCGGTGGTAAAAAACAACTTAAACGTCTTTTATTGCAACGCGCGTAGTATTAGAAATAAATTAAACGAATTTAAGGCGATAATTTATTTTGGTAAATATGATATAGTTGCTATCACTGAAACGTGGATAAATACCGTGACTCGGGACCTGTTGGAGGAACTTGATATAGCGGGTTTAAACTCTTTACTAATGATAGGTTACATAGCATTGGTGGCGGCGTTTTGCTGTACATTCGTAATTCTCTTAGGGCTATCGAGGTTAACCCTAGAACACTGAACATATGTTTGAGTCACACAAACACTGAACATGGGTATATTATACCCGACATTGGAAAATAGAAAAAAAATAGTAAATATTCATATTTATTTAAATTAACAATTACACACTAAAGGTAATGCACCTTACTATTACTAAACCTAATATTAACTCTTAACTCATAAAAATAAGGTTCGTACTGAATTTAGAAAAAAATATTGAAAAAGCAAAAAAAATAAAAAACATTTGAGAAGTTTTTGGAAAAACATCACCAAAAAAAAATGGCTCCATCAATTTCAACCAAACTTCCCCAAACCCTTCCCAGGTATGCTGCCTCTGCTCACAGGGGGTCTCCAGTACCCAGTCCATGCGCAAACTGTAGGGAAGAGAGGTGGAAACAACACCCTTTTTTAGTACACGAAAAATGGCTTATTATTCACTATAATGCGATTTTAGCCTATGATACTCCCTGTAAATGAGTACTAAGTGATATATGAAGACTATTACAATAAAAATAATAGTTTTAGGTATATTCCTGGAACATTATAACTTACCCCAGCCCCACATGCAGTTGTCAGGGGTCACCACCACACACTCGACGCGCAAACTGTAGGGAAGAGGGCAGGAAAAAAGGCTCTTTTAGTACACAGCCTTTTTTATAACAAAGCCTTTTTTAGTACACAGAAATGACTACATCACAACAAAATAATGGTTTCAGGTGTATTCCTTGACACTTACCTCAGCCTCACACGCAGTCGCAGCAGTAGGGGTAGTAGTGGCTCGGGCAGACAGGTAGGCGACATCCGTGACACCTGAAGCGGGTCTTCTTGTCAGCCTTTGACTGACACTTAGAGCAGCGGACCATGGGCTCCCTCATTTCTGCTGCTGACGGCCCTGCAACATCACCCATAACAGAGGGGTTGAGCAAGCACACTTTGCTGATGACTTGCCTGACTTGCCTGTGCTGAGTAGGGGCGTTCAGGTGGTTCTCAGCTGAGGGCTTGATCAGCTGTAAGGCTAACTCCCGCATGTATGTTCTCCTTTTCAGCTGGATGCCTCCTACCCTGCCAGCGTTGTCCTTGTGGATAAGCCAGGAATTTATAAGAGCTGCATTTATAATGCCAAAGAAGAGACACAGCGGCCACCTTTTCGTTTTCCTGCTGCAGCTGTACGTGGCACACATTTGGTCGAACGTGTCGACTCCTCCTTTTGTCTCATTATAAAACTGAATAATCTCTGGCTTTCATTTTCATTCATAGTCGGCTGCGTGTGCATCGACATCAGGAGGACATTCTTCGTTTTTGTGGTCGTGTCTGGCACATAGGACACGAGCATCATGTCCTTGGTGAAGAGGAAGGCGGTGCTACCTGGCGTGCGGGTCACCTTATCTTTCACTGCATCTGGTACTTCCTTCTTATTCCCCTTCACTGTGCCCACCAGTGTCATGCCACAGTTATGGAGAAGGTCGTGTATTAGTGGCACAGATGTAAACCAGTTGTCGGTGGTGACGTTGCGGTTGGTGTGGTGGTAGGGTCGTGTAAGTTCTTTCGTAAACATATGGCCTAGCTGCAGTCCATCTCTTGGGCGAGTTCCCTGTTTCCCCAGGTAAGGAATACCTGTCAACAGGTACTTACTTTTGACGTCATTTGCCAAGACAAGTTTTATTCCATATTTTGCTGGCTTATTTGGTATATATATTCTAAAGGGGCATTTACCCCTGAAAGCCAGCAACTGTTCATCTACAGTGAGGGTCTCGTTGGGCGTGTAGTGTTCCTCACAGTAGCCAATAAACTTGTCCCACACACTCCTGATTGGGGCTAATTTGTCGTCGGCCCGCCTCTCTTCCGTGTGTTTGCGTCATCAAATCGTAGGCAGGTCAACAGGAATGTAAATCTAACCTCCGACATAGCTGCCCTGTAGGATGGAGCCCCGAAACAGGGCACCAAAATTCCTTTGTGGACAGGTGGTTGTCACGCCTGTACCCACTAAACACCAACACACCTAGCAGGGCACGTATCTCTGCTGCTGTTGTCCTCTGCACAGTGGATGTTTTCTTCTTGTACTTGATGGCTACAACATCAATCTTCTGATTGGTCCACTCCACTATTTCATTTATGATATCATCAGACAAAAATAGCTTGAAGCACTGCTCTGGGGTGGTGGCCTGAGCAGCTGCTTGGGTGGGACCGGGCGTGAATGGTGGAATAATGTTCCTTGCTGCTGTTCGTGTTGCTGCGGAGACCTGCGGCCTTGTGTGCCACACAAAGCCTGATTTACTTTTCACTGTTGTCGTGGGAAAAGTAACAAGCAGGTCCTCATCCTCATCACGGCGTCGTCGTCGTCCCCGGCGAGCAGGAGGAGGAGCAGAAGCAGGAGGACGTGCAGCAGCAGGGGTGATAGCAGCAGGGTCATCAGGGTCATCTGAGTAAGCAGAAGGGCCAGCAGCAGGGTAGGAAGAAGGGCAACCAGCAGGAGGGTAAGCAGAAGGGCCAGCAGCAGGGTTAGCAGAAGGGCCAGCAGCAGGGGTGGCAGGGTCAGCAGCAGGGGTAGCAGGCGAGGCGGTAGGAGGGGGACGCCTAGTCCTACCAGTCCGACCACGTGCTCCCTTTCTCTGCCTGCGACGGGGTGCTTGGTCTGTGTCAGAGTCACTAGTTTCTATACCACTACTCATATCTTCTGGGTTAGCCACAAAGTCAACATCATTATCACTATCATAAAGCTCTTCATGTTCTAACACATCACTTTCTTCGTCACTATTGAGTCCAAAAAGAATAGCATCCACTTCCTCCTCAGTTGGATTTTTATGGTAATGGGAAGCCATTATGGTCAGGATAACTTACTAATGGTATAATAGTTTATCTGAAATATTATTCACAGCCTGAAATGGAAAATAAATAATTAGTACACTCGCACTTTGTACACTAACACTGAACTCGGGTATAATACACCCGATTTTTTCTTTTACTATTATCACTGAACTCGGGTATACCGTACCCGATCACATGATTATAGAAAATTCCAGGGCGCGGAGCGGAGCGACATGACCTACCTCTGTCAGGGCTCGGGACAGACTGAAGCTACTAAGGATACCAGCTGCCTGCCTCCACGGGAACACCACGTAATGCGCGTGACGTCATGGTGTTCGGGTATATTATACCCATGTTCAGTGTTCTAGGGTTAAGATAGATTTTCCGGCAGCAATTAATGCGATATGCGTTGAAGTTAGGGCGCGTATTCTTGGTTTCAATTTTATTGTTGTTTATAGACCTCCCGTTCAACCCCTCGATACCGATACTAGATTTTACACACTTCTTGGTAACTTTATTATTGATCGCGATAGTATAGTTGTCGGGGACTTTAACTTCCCTAACGTTAATTACGAGACTTTTACTGGTAACAATGAGGGTTTGAGATTGATTGAGTTCATGGAAGATAATTTTTTACGACAGATGGTTACCGAACCAAAGCGCGGTGACAATATTTTAGACGTGGTGATGACGAACGGCCCAAGCGCGCTAGAAATCATGGTAGGCCCAAGTGGTGGACTATGGAAATAGGCGAGTTCATTAATGAGCATAACAGAGCGTACAGACTTAATAAGTGCAATGGCACGGTAGCTAACGTTAATAGCCATATCGAGCTTCGACGTCAGGTTAAAAGATCAGTTAGGAATGTTAAGCGTAATTTAGAGATACTTATAGCTGCGGATAGTAAACAGAACTCAAAAAAGTTTTTCGATTACGTGAATAATCGTAAGCCGATAAAAGATAATATAGGCCCTCTCGTGGACGCTAATGGCGTTTTGTCTTCCGACGCTCAGGTGATGGTGGGTATTTTTAATAACTCTTTGCGACAGTTTTTATCGTAGAAGACGTCAATAATGTCCCCCACGTGGACGATATCGTTCCATTTAGCAGCGAGACTATTTTGGATGAAATAACTGTTTACGAAGGTGAGATTGCGCATTATATCGATAGGCTAAAAGTTAGGAAGGCTCCAGGCCCTGACGCATTTTATCCTAAACATCTGAAAGATTTGAAAGACGTTATCGCAGGCCCCTTAACGAAGGTTTTTAATCAGTCACTCGAACGAAACGGGGATTATTCCTGAAGACTTCAAATTAGCTAACGTCACACTCATTTTTAAAAAAGGCGATCGCACAGTAGCTAGCAATTATAGGACCATTAGCTTAACGTCAATTGTCGGTAAACTTTTGAAATCTGTAGTTAGGGATCGTATCATCGATCACTTAGAAAGTCGAGATTTGAGTAATAGTCGTCAGCATGGGTTTCGACGCCATAGGTCTTGTTTAACTAATTTGTTAGAATTTGGTAACGAAATAGTGCGGGAATACGATAGGCATAGAGCGGCTGACGTTATTTATTTAGATTTTAAAAAAGCGTTCGATACAGTTCCGCATAGAAGATTAATTGCGAAGGTTAAAGCGCACGGTATACGCAGTCAGGTAGCTAACTGGTTAGAGGAATGGCTTCGTGCTAGGAGACAGAGGGTCGTTTTTAATGGTAGTGAATCGGGCTGGTTGGATATAGGTAGAGGTGTCTCACAGGGTTCAGTGTTAGGCCCATTGCTATTCGTAATTTACATTAACGACATAGATGTAGGATTGATTAGTAATGTGTCAAAATTCGCGGACGATACTAAAATAGGCGGTAAGGTTGTTAACGAGGACGATAGAAATAAGCTCCAAGACGATGTAAATAGGATTATGGAGTAGACGGATAAGTGGCAGATGCAATTTAACGTAGACAAATGTAAAGTTTTGCATATTGGTTCTCGTAACAATAATTACATGTACACGATAGATGATAGAGAGTTAGCGAGCGTTGACGAAGAAGTAGATTTAGGCGTACGCGTATCTAAGGATTTAAAAGTTAGGAACCAGTGCCTGGAGTCTTGCGCAAAAGCTAATAGGATGTTAGGCTTCATAGCGCGTAATTTCGAATTTAAATCGAAGAATATTATATTTAGGCTGACCATACGTACCGTTTTGAACGGGACAGTACCGTGTTCTGTATGGGTTCTGTCACTGAAGAATAATTGTAAGCTCAATATGTTTATGTACTTACTTTTTCATGAATACAGAATATTACATAACCCCCGTCCCTTTTTTGCCATCCCAATGTCCCGTTTTTGTCTCAAGGAAATATGGTCAGCCTAATTATATTGCCCCTTTACAAGTCTCTAGTCAGGCCTCATTTAGAATATGCCGTTCAGTTTTGTTGCCCGTATTTGCGTGAGGATATTGATAGGTTAGAAAGGGTTCATCGTCGTGCCACGAAACTAATTCCGTCTTTGCACAACAAGCATTATGAAGATAGGATTAAAGAGTTAGACTTGCATTCACTCGAAACTAGGAGATTAATGGGGGAGCTTATTGAAGTTTTCGAAATCGTTCATAAAATCGCTAACGTAAATTTTGATAAACTGTTCACTTTCGATAATAGCAATACTCGTAATAAAGGATTTAAGTTGCGTGGCAGACGTTTCATTACTCATATCGCTAAAAACTTCTTTACGTTTAAAGTAATTGATAAATGGAATATTCTTCCCGCGCCCGTCGTGAACTCCACCAGCGTTAATATGTTTAAGAACCGTCTAGATAAACATTTTAAAAATATTAACGTTGTTTAAAATAAAAAACAATTAGCAATAGGAGCTCTGGGGGTGGTGATGTCAGCGTGTGATGCCAGCAATGAAATTAGTATAAAAGAAAAATTAGACTAACACGAACGTAGATGTAGCTCGTAGCGTAAACTAACTCACTTTTTGTTTTACTTTACCTACTTCTTTTCTTTTTCTTTCTTATCCTCTCCTTACTTGCATGTATGTAGTTTGCATGGTATGACAGTGAGTTAAGACTGTGTTTGCATGGTTTGTAAGCGTTCTTACTTTACTTCTTTTCATCTTTCACCCCTTTCCTATTCTCTTCGACTATTTTTCCGACTTGTCGGCAGTGGCCGGCGGATGATGATGGTGAGTCTTTCTTTCTCTTTTTCTGAATGAATGTTAACCCACGAATGATAGGTTTTGTTACTTACTTAACCCCTTGTTCTCCTCTTTTAACCCCCTACTCTTTCCTTTCTCTCGGGCTAACCTTAGAGTGGATCTTAGGGTCTTTGTTAGCCTTAACTTCTGTAGAGATCTGTAGATCTGCGATGTTTTCGAAGCCCATCCCTTTATCAATGCTGTTGCCATGAGGAAACAATTGCAGCTTCATGTTTTAACAATGACAGTAAGGCGGCGACTACATGAAGCTGGGTTACACCATCGGAACCCGGCTATCAAGAAGTTAAATCAGCAACATCGAGAAAATGGACTTCGATTTGCTCAGCAACATGTTGACAAAGGATTTGACTTTTGGAGCCGAGTGATATTTACCGACGAAAAGACCTTTTCTTCTACATCCCATGGCCGTCTTCATTGTTAGAGGAGGAATAATACTCGATATACTCAAGAGCACATCTATGAGGAAGCACGTAGCGGTCCTGTCACCTGTAACATGTGGGGATGGCTTCATCTGTATGGTGTAGGAGAGTTCACCAAAATAGAAGGAAGGTTTAATGCAGACCAATATATAGAAATTTTCGAAGAGGTTATATTTCCTTCTGTGCGTGCATATGCTCTGCCATTTTCTGAGCGAATCATTTTTATGCAAGAGAGGTCTCCAATTCACACAACACGGGTCGATACACGCTGGTTCTCTGAGCAAAGAAATATCGACCTTCTGGATTGGCCAAGTACATACAGGTTGTGATATGAATCCCATCGAGAATATTTGGGCCAATATTGTAAAAGTGTGGGAACCAGCGGAGGAACGAACAAGGACCACCTTTTACAACACACATTTAGTGAGTGGGAGGTGCTGAGGAGGAATCAACAGTTGGTATATAATCATGTTCCTTCTCTACCACATCGACTGCAGGAAGTCATAGACAACAACGGTGGCTGGACAAGAAGATATTAAATTTGTTGTGTTCATGGATAAAATATCCTTAAAATACAATGGATCACCTTTTCTTCTACATCCCATGGCCGTCTTCATTGTTAGAGGAGGAATAATACTCGATATACTCAAGAGCACATCTATGAGGAAGCACGTAGCGGTCCTGTCACCTGTAACATGTGGGGATGGCTTCATCTGTATGGTGTAGGAGAGTTCACCAAAATAGAAGGAATGTTTACTGCAGACCAATATATAGAAATTTTCGAAGAGGTTATATTTCCTTCTGTGCGTGCATATGCTCTGCCATTTTCTGAGCGAATCATTTTTATGCAAGAGAGGTCTCCAATTCACACAACACGGGTCGATACACGCTGGTTCTCTGAGCGAAGAAATATCGACCTTCTGGATTGGCCAAGTACATACAGGTTGTGATATGAATCCCATCGAGAATATTTGGGCCAATATTGTAAAAGTGTGGGAACCAGCGGAGGAACGAACAAGGACCACCTTTTACAACACACATTTAGTGAGTGGGAGTGCTGAGGAGGAATCAACAGTTGGTATATAATCATGTTCCTTCTCTACCACATCGACTGCAGGAAGTCATAGACAACAACGGTGGCTGGACAAGAAGATATTAAATTTGTTGTGTTCATGGATAAAATATCCTTAAAATACAATGGATCACCTGAAGATTAGGGTCCCCAGCCTTCTTTAGTTAGCTTTATAAGGCTAACTAACGAAAATATCACGATCTAACCTAACCAGTCGTCAAGGGCGTACAGTTGACCTAACGATTGGTTAGGTTATAAGGCTAACCAAAGAAGGCTGGGGGGGCCCTGATCTTCAGGTGATTTACTACAATGGTAATTATGACTGTGTAACACCTTTGCAAAATTTTCAAATATCATCGTTTAAATGGCTCTATGTTTATTGTTAGGAATCACTATAATAGTTTTATTTTCTGTAATTTTCTCCTTTGAGGTGAGAGACCGCCAAGAATCACAACTGCAGTGGTTCAACAGTAAATTTGTAACATGGTACTTATTAATACAAAACAATTATATGCATTTATGATGCTGCCTCAATACAAAACATTCTTTGTTTCTAAATGATATTTCTCTCAGTGACTTTATTACTATATCAGTGTTGCTGAGCTAGAAATAGCATTGTTATATCCGCTATTTCTAGCGAATATAACAAGGCCACACCAGTAATATCCACTCAGCTGTCATCCATTTGCCAAATGGAAGATATTCTAAATAGTGTTGTATGAAACCTACAGATACCCATCAATCTGGTAATGTTATAATGTTATGAAAATTTAATATGCATCAAAACATTGTTTTTCCATTCATAAACCGCCTATATATATATATATATAATATATATAATATATATATATATATATATATATATATATATATATATATATATGTATATATATATATATATATATTATATATAATATTATATATATATATATAATATATCAGGTTTTTGCTGTCTTTGTTATAACACAAAATAACATCTGAATCTATGTTCAGTATTAAATGTAAATAAATAAATAAATAAATGAATCAATTTGGAATTTGCTCAGGGCACAATAAATGGCTACAAACGGCTCTGTTTTTATACATTGAAACTTCAGTTGAGGATGATAGACTTACCAATACCATGAACATCACGTCCCAAGGTTTTTTTTTTTAGTAGTTTCTACAAGACCATTTTTTATTCACTTTATTGTTAATATATATCCCCCTTCTTGAATTTATATTTAATTATTCATTTATGTTTCCTTAGTAATTTGTAAACCAGAGTGATGAATGGAAATAATTATGTTTAGACATTTGCCAGTGAGTCAACCAATCAGCGCTAAACCACGGATTCATTCATAAAATGTTTTTTTTTATGCAGGAACGAGGGACCAAGGGCCATAGAAGAAGAGAGCCCATAGAAGAAGATGAGAGCCAAAATTAAGCTCTGGGGTTTTCGAGATGCCTAAACACTCTGCGTTTGAAAGATGGGAGGTCATAGACAGGAGGAAAGATGGATTGAGGAAGAGTATTCCAGAGTTCACCGGATGAGTAGATGAAAGACTGAAAATACCGATTAACCCTTGCATTACATTGGGCAGGAAAGGAATGAAAAAGTGTAAAAAGTCTGGTACTGAGTGCTCTCCTTAAAGGAGGAGGCATGCAGTTAGAGATTTCAGAAGAGCAATGTCCTTTATAATAGCGATAGTAAAGAGAGAGTGAGGTAACACTGCGGCGAAGATAGAGAAATTGAAGACAATCAGTAAGAGGTGGGGAATTGATGAGACGAAAAGCCTTTGATTCCACCCGGTCAAGTACGGCAGTGTGGGTTGAACCACCCCACACATGAGAAGCATACTCCATACAGGGGCGAACAAGACCCCTGTCCAATAGACAGATGAAGGAACGGAGTTTTTGAAGCATTAAAATACACAAGGTTTTCTCTGCCCCAATCAGATATAGCAGAAAGATCAGAGGTCAGGTGTCCCACAGCCGTCCTACGCGATTCATGAAGTGACTGCTGTGAGGGACGCTTTGGGAAGCGGGTGGAGAAGTGAAGAGTAGACTCATCGGCATAGGAGTGAATAGGACAGGAAGTGCGAATTAAAAGATCATTAATAAATAAAAGGAAAAGAGTGGATGATAGGACAGATCCCTGAGGAACGCCACTGTTAATAGCTTTAGGAGAAGAACAGTGGCCATCGACAACTGCAGCTATGGATCCGCTAGAAAGGAAATTAGAGATGAAGGCACAGATAGAAGAATAGAAACCGAAGGAGGGCAGTTTGGAAATTAAAGATTTGTGCCATACTCTATCAAAAGCTTTTGATATATCTAGTGCAACAGCAAAGGTTTCACCGAAATACCGAATCAAGGATGACCAAGAGTCAGAGAGATATACAAGAAGATCGAAATTAGAGCGTCCCTTGAGGAATCCATACTGACGATCTGAAAGAAGATTGTGAGAAGAAAGGTGTTTTAGAATCTTCCTATTAAGGAGAGATTCAAAAACTTTGGAAAGGCAAGAAATCAAAGCTATTGGACGATAGTTGGAAGGTTGAGAGCGGTCACCCTTCTTTGGGACATGCTGAATGAAAGCGAACTTCCAGCAGGAAGGAAAAGTGCCAGATGTGAGACAAAGACGAAAGAGTTTGCCTGCCGGCAACTGTGCCGTCGGAATGAAAACCAGGAGGGAAAAAAGGGGAAGTAAAGTTGTTGAAGAGGTTTTTAGATCGATGCCAGAAAGAGCGAGAAAAATCAGAATTGGATGGATTTTCACATTTTCGTCAGATGAAGGAATTTTTGGCGAATCAAAGAAGCGTTTCCACAATTCCGGGTAGAAATATAAGCTAAATGAGAGTGAGGAGTTGGATGACGACGGTACCTTCTGAAAGACTCCTCTCTGTTGTGGATAGTATTAGAACAAGTAAAGTTAAACCAAGGTTTTTTTGCATTAGTAGTAGGAATAGAGTATGGAATATACGCCTTCATGCCCGAGAGAATCACCACTGTGATCCGCTCAGCACACCCAGAAGAGCCCCGGCCACGGAAGCAGAAGTCATTCCATAAGAAATCACAGAAAGAGCCTCCCAATCAGCGGCGCCGAAGTGCCAAAGCCGCCTCCTCTTGGGAGGATCCAAAGACCGAATTGGAGCGATAGGACAGGAAACAGAAATAAGATTGTGGTCAGAGGAGCCCAACGGAGAAAAAAGTTTGACCGAGTAAGAAGAAGGATTGGAGGTAAGAAATAAATCCAGAATTTCAGGCCTATCTCCAAGGCGATCGGGGATACGAGTAGGGTGCTGTACAATCTGCTCTAGGTAATTTAGGATAGAAAAGTTGCAAGCTAGTTCACCAGGGATGTCAGTGAAATGGGAGGAAAGCCAAAGGTGGTGTGAACATTGAAATCTCCTAAAATGGAGATTTCAGCAAAGGAAG
This sequence comes from Bathynomus jamesi, assembly GCA_023014485.1. NCBI lineage: Eukaryota > Metazoa > Arthropoda > Malacostraca > Isopoda > Cirolanidae > Bathynomus > Bathynomus jamesi. The sequence goes on along the minus strand of JAJOZX010001843.1, from coordinate 297,613 downwards.
AGCGGGTCTGTTCATGTGCAGTGAAGTTTGATTTTATAGTTTTTCTACTTACCTAATCATTTAATTGTGCATGTGTTACACAAAATAGCCCCCTGAAGGAAAAAAGGATAATTTAAAATATGTAAATGTGTGAACAATCCTAACAGTTTCTGTTATGTGTGAGGTGGTTACGCGATACAAGATCATAAAAGAAACATTACCCCCTTAATTAAAAAAGTTTATGCGCTCTACTTCGGCTGCAAAATCAGGGATCAAGATAAAGTTTGGGCTCGCCATATATGCTGTGCGCGTTATGCTGTGACCATCAGTGGTTAGTTAAAAGGTACGAGTACCTCTATGCCATTTGCAGTCCACAAGATTTGGAGAGACCAAAAAGATCACTTCAAAGATTGTTATTTTTCTTTAACTTAGGTCCCAAATTAGATACCCGAATCTGCCTTCCACAATGAGACCAGTAGTACATTTTGAAACTCTACCAGTTCCAAACCCCCTGGATCGTGAAGCTTAGATAATGATGAACCTGTTGAAAATTAGCCTGTGGAATTGTCAAATAAGGATAAAGAGTGTCGACAAACCCCGGAAAAAGAGCCTCACTTGGTAACTCAACCTGAGTTTAGTGATCTGGTTCGAGATTGAATTTATCTAAAAATCAAGCAGAACTTTTAGGGCCTAGATTACAAGGATGGAACTTGCTTGCTAACAATACCAACATATCCGTTTTTCGCGAACTCCAAAAAAATATATCAAAATTCTTTTCTAGTACTGGTGATCTTTCTTTTTGTAATGACATTGGTAGTTTGATGATGGCCCTGGGACCTTTAGAATGGCGACGTTTCATCGATTCGTCAAAACTTAGTTTGAAGGCTGTCCTGTTGTATACATGAAATATCTATCCTTCAGTTCCTATTGGACATGCTGTCCATATGAAAGAGTCGTATGAAAATATGGAATTTCTCCTGAATAAAATAAATTACAAAAGATGCAACTGGCATATTTGTGATAAACTCAGTCATTGGGCTGCTTCTTGGTTTACAGCTTGGATATACAAAATATTGCTGTTTTCTTTGCGAATAGGACAGCAGAGCAAAGAATTCTCATTATACTGTTAAGAACTGGCTACTTCATCAATCTTTCACTCTTGCACAAAAAAATGTTGCGTGCCATAGATTGGTAGATTCTGAAAAAGTTTACTTGCTATCCTTACACATCAAACTAGGATTGATGAAAAATTTTGTTAAGGCAATGGACAGAGGAGGAGATGGATTCCAGTACTTGAAACAAAAATTTCATCTGATTAGTGATACCAAAATAAAAGAGGAATTTTCGTTGGTCCATAAATAAATGAGTTAATAAAAGATGGTGCCTCTGGTGAAGTCCTGAATGAATCTGAAAACACAGCTTTGAATGCTTTTAAAGCAGTGACGCAGAATTTCTTAGGCAACAAAAAATCGCCTAACTATGCAGATGAACTTCAAGCTTACAGATCATTGGGATGTAATACGAGTTTAAAAATTAATTTTCTGCATTCGCACTCAGAATTTTCCCGCCAAACCTGGGTGATACCATCAATGAACATGGAGAGCGGTTTTATCAGGACATTTCTGCAATGGAGAAACGATACCAGGGCATGTGGAGTCCAAACATGCTGGCTGATTACCGCTTGACGTTAATAAGAGAAACCTCATATACCACTTACAAGCGAAACTCATAAAAAAAAAAATTTAAGTAAATCTAATATACTATTTCAGAAATGAAGCCTTATATACAGTATATATATGTAACAGTTTTTTTGCGCACACCTACAGGTCGCTACAATTGGTGTAGAACAATGCGGTTTTCACCATTCGATGCGTCTTTTTATTGTGCAGTGCCCATGCTAAAAAAAAATTCCCGAACATAAATCCTGCCCCCCTCCTTTTAGGGGTACATTTCTTCCCATTTCTTCATTTTTAACCATAATTTTGGCACAAAATGGGGGAGGGGTGGGGTAATGAGGGAGGGGGTGGGGTTAATGGGGAAACTCAGAAATATAGATGCGATATATACAGTATATGTAACCAAAAAAAAATTAAAGTCCTTTGCAAGGTGCCAGCCCCCTTCCCCCCTTGGGGGTAATGGGGGAAGGGTGGGGGTAAATGGGGAGAGGGGTGGGGGAGGGGGTATTGGGGAGAGGGGTGGGGTAATGGGGGAGGGGGTGGGGTTAATGGGGAAACTCAGAAAAAAATTGGTGGGGTAAATGGGGGAGAGGGGTGGGGGAGGGGGTATTGGGGGATGGGTGGGGTAATGGGGGAGGGGGTGGGGTTAATGGGGAAACTCATAAAAAAAATGATAACCAACATCGATTCCGGTCAGGAAGATCATGCTTATCACAACTAATGGAACACTATAACAATATTATTGATGCACTCGAAATCAATGAAAACTATGATTTGGCGAGCCGCAGGGCCCCCAATTACTGTTGGTTCAGTTATTTGGTCAATAAAACTATAGAAATGAACGCAGTCATGAAAATCTTAGGCTTCAAATCCGAGCTCATTGTATTAAGATTTGTGAAGCTTTAGATTTTCATGGCTGCGTTCTTTTCTGTAGTTTTATTGAATGAATAATTGGTTTGCCAGTAACTGGAAGGCCGCAGGCACCCCAATTACTGAGGCCCAAGGTGAGAGGAATAGGAATGATATCCAGATAAAGGGCTACTGATGTTCAAAATAAAATACGCCGTAGGTCCACAATTCAGCCGAAGCACCGCAGATCTAGCAAAATCGGCGCGTAGCGCCGACCTTTTGCTAGTAAAAAACTATTTTAATACTGTCGAATATAAAAAAGTTACTTTCTCAAAAACCTGACGTGATAGCAAAATTTCGTGGTCATTTTTGTAATCAGCGAGCAAAAATCTCTAGGAATCACCAGATTTTATTTGAGAAAAAAAGGAAAAGTTCAAATTTGTTGAACAGTGTTAGGAGCTATTGAAGAATAGGGACCCCAGCCTTTTTTAGTTAGGTTTATAAGTCTAACTAACGAAAATATCACGACCTAACCTAACCAATCGTCAAGGGCGTACAGTTAACCTAACGATTGGTTAGGTTAGGTCATGATATTTTCGTTAGTTAGCCTTATAAAGCTAACTAAAGAAGGCTTGGGTCCCTATTCTTCAATAGTTCCCAGTGTTATTAAAGGAAAATATTTAAAGTTGCATTTAATTTATATATTATGTATTGGAAACCATTAAAAAAATAGTTTAAGTTATGTTTGCTTGATTTTCTGGTCCAGGCAAAGGCTCATGTACTCCATTGCATAACTAAGTTCGAAGGTCACGGCACGCCATAAGTAAATAATTAATTTAACCCAGCCTATAACCTTTATTATATCCCTCTTTCTATGATATTTAATGATTTTCATTAAATACTAAGTCTGAAACTATGACAAACTAATGTCGCACGTTTGTCTTGTCTCGCGATGACCTTTGTGTGTATCCGAAAGGTTGTCGACGTTTCGTGAGGTAGCCAAGAACACACACACACACACACACACACACACACCCATATATATATATGGATCTTTTCCGTTTGACTGCCGCCATTGAAACATAAGAGGTGAGTGCCCCCAGCCTTCTTTACTTAGCCTTATAAGGCTAACTAACGAAAATATCACGACCTAACCTAACCAATCGTTAGGTCAACTGTACGACCTTGACGATTGGTTAGGTTAGGTCGTGATATTTTTGTTAGTTAGCCTTATAAAGCTAACTAAAGAAGGCTGGAGGCCCTGATCTTCAGGTGATCCCCTTATTTTTCTGAGTACACGATTAAAACTTAAAAATTAAGCATGGATCTTGAAAGTAATTAAAATTGTTTATAAGAAACAAAATTTGAAGGGGAAATTAAGAAAAGCTTTTTTATAAAGTAACTTATTTTGTATCATCAAGACATTTGTTAAAATACAAAATACAAAAAGTTTAATTATGTTTCAATGGCGGCAGTCAAACGGAAAAGATCCATATATATATATATATATATATATATTATATATATTATATATATATATATATATATGTATATATATATGTGTATATATATGTGTATATATATATATATATATATATATATATATATATATATATATATATTTGCTGTATTGGGTTCTATAGATGACATAAAGTGATATAAAAGAAAAATCAATTTGGCCTACGAGCGCATTTTTGAGAAAAACAAAATGGCCGCTAGTCAAACATATAAATGCTTATAACTTGAAAAATATGCATCTAATTAAAAGACACTATAGAATAAAAATGATTCAAAACAAAAAAATACATTAGCTAGTGCCCTTTTATAAATTATTTTCTCAATTTTAAATTTTATAAAAATTTACCTCGGTAAATATCACAAATAAATCACTTTTTTCAAAATAAATGGAAAATTCTTTGATGACCGAAGTATATTACTTTGATAATAGTTAATAACCTTATATAATTTTGAATATTCAAACTATAATTTACAACAACACTAATCAACGAGAGAAATTATTGACATTTTATTACCACAATTGCAGAAACTATAATCAATACACTTCCAAAAAGATCCCTTTTCAAAAATCGTGATGTGTTTGCTTTTATGAAATTTTGGTGAATTATTTCAGTTTCTATTTAAAAGCTAATTGTCAAAAAGTGAAGTCATTTCTTTCTTGGTTTCCATACATGGCAGCAATGAACGAGACCTAATTCTTGCTCTTATAAATCCATCACGGGATTCTTGGAAATATACAGATGAGGCCGCATCGGTGACTAGTTTTATTGCCCTCTCGACACTTTGTGAATGAAGTGGATAATTGGGTAGGCACAGTGTTTTAACCCTAAGTGCATTGAGTGCAATATTTGTGAGCGCCATAGTGAGGGGAGGTTCAGTCAGCATTTCTCTTGACCAGTAAATAATAACATTCCATGCGTTTGCGTTAAAATTTATCTCAGGAACCTTAAATTCTCTGATTTTGGACACATCATTTTCCGTCTTTGTTCTAATGTTCATGATGAAATCAACTGCTCTGTTTCGTTTTTGTTCTGATGTATCTGATAACATTGCTATCAGAACATTTTCGCAATGAGCAAAATATGCGTTTCTAGCAATGTAAGGCTTCACTACATTTTCAACATCCTTTGGAAGGAGATGAAATCTTTTAATTGCTCCAAATATGTGATGTGGTCCATTCCATATATATGGTCTATTCTTGATATCGAACCAGCTTCGTCCATAATTTGTAACAATGAAGGAAATTATTGAATAAAGAGCCAATGAAGGAGTTTTCTTTGCAATGTATAGGCAGCAGACACGATTTGCTAATGTCAGCTATCGAGAATGGTTCAGTGGTCCGGGTTTTGTATTTTTCAAATCTTTTGGGACATTCGCACTTCTTATAGCCACAATAATTTTGTACAACTACTGTTGATCTTGGCTAAAATCAATGTTAACCTCTTCTGATATGTGTGTTAAATCAATGACTTCTCTAATTGATTTGAAATTGACTGCATGCATTTTTTCACATTCTTTCAGTGCTACTCCGATTTTTCCAGTGAAACATGTTGGACCTTTTGTTTTACCATCAAAATGTTCAAATAAGTGTCGAAGGGGAAGTTCATTTGTATGCAGCATACAAATGCTCCATTGTAACGGTTTCTTTAGTTTTTCTTCTATGAGGTGGATGATCCCACCCTTGGTACCTGTGTTGGTATTTGTACTGTCACATTCTACGAGACGAATACTCTCATTAATAGCTGATTCTTGAAAGAAGGAGAACAAACTATCAGCTATATCTTGAGCTTTACCAGAAGAAGGAACTACATGGGTTAAATATTCATTTCCTGGCTCAGACACCAAAACAGTGTTCCTCTCTAATGGAGTCTCCGTACCATTTGTTTCCTTTTCTTCACATTCACTAAAGTCTTGTCCTTTCTTCCGTCAAAAAATACAGCAGATATGACAGCAGGATTAGCTTTACTCTCCATCACCAAACTTTTTCTCATTTTCTTTCTTTCCCGTCGGATTTTGTTCTTGTCAATCAAAAGCGTACTATCTTCTTTGGTGATTGCTCCATAATCAACTAAAGCAGCTGAAGCCAAAGTAGCTGCTGCTCGATCTGAAACTCCAAATCTATCGGCTTCCATCGCTACAGTAGGCAATGGAAGTCTTACTTGACCTTGTATGGCAACTGACTCATAGTCTGATTCACTCTGATGTGGGTCTAATTCATATTGTGTGGAAGTACTCTCTACATCTGAAAAACACTCTATTTCAGTTAAAATATAAGTGTCCTTCATTTCTCTTCTTCTTTTAACCATTCCTTCTTCTGTCCGCAATTTCCTAGACTGCATTTTTTAAATTCTTTTTGTCATGACTTTATCAACGCCCCCTATTTTCACTGTACGCGTCGATCGCTGATCCTGTAAAAACAGAAGCTCTTCTTTTGGTACCTTCAGTTCTCTTCGACAGGTGCATCTTATGTGAACATCTTCGGAGCTCTCAGGACAGCCAAAGTTTAGATGGGAGATAAAAGGGCATTTACAGGCACTGATATCGAATAATTCTTCGAAGGTGTCATTAAAATTTTCTCTCATTTTGACACTACTTTTTGATCTGATAAGATCGTTTGCTTTGCCGATGAACCGCTTTAATTTGATATAAACTGATTTGTCAGCTGTTGCAGGAATTGAAGCTTTTCTCCAAATACAGAGTATATCTTCAGTGATTTTGTTGAAAATATGAGAGTTATGTGAAGTCACTGAAGATGCATCTTTTAAAAGAACATGGTATTGGCCCACCTGTTTATTTGTTGGCAATGTTGTAAGAGGAAGCTCTTGTGCGGTTCCAAATATAAAATGTGGTTTTGATTGACTCTTTGTAGCTCTAATGTTTGAAGCAGAAGCCATATATGTTACTAATTATCAGAAATTACCAATTCCAAATACAACAAAAACCTGAAAAATAAAAAATTTTCATTAAACATCTGAAACATTTACATGAGGTAGAAAATGTGAAATAAACAATTTTTGCTTCAGCAAACCTTTTTGTAAAAAGAATACTTTTCGAGTTATGAAGCGTATAATGACTGCCTGGCGGCCATATATTTGGGGGGAAAAATGGGGTACTTGGGATGAATTGAAAATTTTTTAATTCTCATATTCTTTTTTATCACCCTTCAATCCACCTAATTACCAGTGAAGCAATAATTGAAAAAATTTTCACCCCCACCCTAATATATATATATATATATCGTATATACACACACACACACACACCGAGTGTCCCAAAAGTCAGTTTACCGAAGAAAATGTTCTCCTAAGGTGAGTTTACTGCTAAGAAAAAAACTTGTTTCATAAATATATTTACAAAACATAAGAAAACAAAGAAAAAAAATTTCTGAAACATATTTACAAAACATGAGAATAGTTCTGGTTACAATAACTGTTCAAAAAGTCGTCCATGTTGTTCGATGCACATCTTTTATCTGTCAACGGTTGACCGCAAATTGCTTTACATAGTTCCTTATCATTGTTTAAGAGCTGGAATTCTTCACAAATGTAGTCTTTAAGGTCCTGAAGACATGCTGGCATTTTGTTGTAAAGAAAATTGTCATGCTGTTTAGAATAATCATCAGGAGAAAACATTTTCCTGGGTAAATTGACTTTTGGGACACCTTATATATATATATATATTAGGGTGTCACTAGGTAATAGGGGGAAAATTAAACGATGGATATTTTCCTATGACACCCCCTAAAATTGTTCCATTTGGTGTAAAACATACGGAAGAGAAATTTGGTCCTGATTGGTCATCATTTAAAGGTCGCCCTCGTCACTGAAAACAAGACCCATTTGTTGACGTCAACAAGCTGTTCAGTGTTCACAGCTTGGGACGAACCAGATAATAAAAAACAAGGCAATTTGGTGAAATAACGAAAGTAAGACACTTAAAAACGCAAAGAATACAAACAGTTTATTATATAATCAAAATAGAAGACATAATTTGGCGAATAATGGTACAAAATGGAGAAGCAACAAAAGCAAAACTTTGAGAAATAAAATACATATACAGTAGCAGAATAATTGGTGCTCATACGCTGATCAGTGATTAGTTCTTTCGCGTCCTCACTAATGCTGATTTGTTCGGAGCTGGGTGTTGCTTTCTGTGGTCAGTGACAACTTGAACGAGGAACTGGAGCTGTTCTTCTTTCACTGTCAACTTTCCGTTCAGCTCCTTCACCAGAGCCACGGCCCGTTCTGTTCTGTCGTTCACCACTGCAAGTTTGGAGACCACATCCCGAGCTTGCACGTATTCAGAGTTTGACGTCCATGAACTGGGATGGTGGAGCAGAACGCAATCTGGCAACTGAAGTTTTGAGAAGAATCCTCGGGTGTTCTTTGTGATCAGTTGCTCCAGTCCTTTGCTGTCACTGAGGAACATAGTATCAAGAACCAAAGGTCGTTTTGGCGGCATGTGAGGGGCTTCTTGATCTAACGCTGCAACCATGCTGCACTTCACTTCCATCGATATCCTCTCATCAAAGAACGCCAGACCCACTGCCTCCTCCGAATGGTACCACAGGTGCGCAGACAGCTTCTTGGTGGTACCATCAGAGATCTTCTTGTGCGGGTATCGAAGGAGCGTCCTCATCAATTCCCAATCATTCAGCGGAGCTTCGATGGACAGATGAGCTGTTGCCCACGCTTTCATGTAAACTAGAACAGAAAAGAGGCAGATATCTCGAATTCCGCGTTCCTCAGTGTTTGTCAGTTTAAACTGTCTTCGGAAGAGCCAGATCTTGATGTCATAGAGCCCCTTAGCCATCCATCTCGCCCGGTGCATAGCACCAGGGGCGCGGAAGTTTAGTCCCTTGTATGGAACTCCTCCAAGAAAGATGACGGAAAGATCGAGGAATTCCTGATAGTCATCACGAACTTGAAGTGCTTGTGATTTTGCAAACTCAATGAGCTCCGTTCTATGCTTAAAAATAGCTGCTTTGGTGAACGCATCTGTGTCCGCAGTTTGGAACTGTTGCTGGTCAATGCGGGTCCAATAATCATGGAAGCGCTTGAAAAGCAGAATTTCTGGACCGGTAGATACTGAATCTAGCGATGCTGCGAATGCCGCCTGTAGCACCAACTCCAGTACATGGTGTCTGCACGCGCAGTGTAACAGGTCACGTCCAACTTTTTCTTCCAGAAGAACACAAGTTCCTCCACGGTGGCCTGTGTTTGTCGCGTTTGTGTCGAAACACATAGATTTGACATGATCGGTCACTCCCCATTCATTCAGGCAATCTATGATGGCATTTGTTTGTGCCAGCGCGGTTCCTGACAGAAGTTTTGGCACCCCGAGGAGCTGCTCTGTCCCGGAGCCAGATACAAGAATAGGTAAGCGGTCAACATATTCTCGTGACGTCAGATCTTGCATGAGTTTTCCGTCCCAGTGAACAGTCAACGGACTATTGTCTTGGAACTCGCTCTTCAGTTGCCGAGCCTTAAGGGTACGGAATTTTTCACGCTGACGATGAATGGATCCACGATTGATGTTGTAGTCGCTAGCATCATGCCCTAAGCTGGAAGCTGCCTCAAACAGCAGATATGTGGCCTTTCTTGACGAGAGTTGCGTGCGATCAAGCGCTGCCGCCAATTCCGATGTCATGATGTTTTCGTTGCTCTTTGTTTAGACGCTAACGAACCACCACATGCTCCTTTTTCTTCGCTATCATCTGAGCTGGAGGATGAGGACTCCAAAACCGCTTCGTTGGATACTGCCTCCATTTCAGCTGCTGATCGCTTTCTTCGTTTCTCCTCTTCCTCCTGACGTCGAGTACAATCTTTGACTTGGCGCTGATGGGTCATGTCCAAACCTGCCATTGAACCTGGACGTCCTTTCTGGCGCTGCTGCTGAAGGAACTCCCAATCCTCTGGGTACTTGACCAATTTCTCACAATCAGCGTGGGCGATGTCAAAGAGACGATCGAGGCGTTCAATGAATTCTTTTTCTTTCGTCTTGTGTGAATCGCTCGTCCTTGAGGCGTGTTTTTTGAGTCCTTTCCACTACTTTATCCAGTTTGCTGACGCAGTGTGTCTCGAGTCTGGTTGGAATGTGAGCTTTCTCCCAGAAGGACATCACTGCTCGAAGTGACTTCCTCAACGCGTCACGTATTGTCATTTTCTTTTCATGGTGAAGGTAAAGGAAGTAACCGAATGCTTGCCTGTAGGAAGGAAGCTTGCATCCTTTCACCTCATCAACCGCTGCCCCTAATAGGTATATACACTTCCGGGTTTCCATCACCAGAAATCACGTAGCTGAAATGAGAAACGGTGAATCGTTAAGTATTGTTCACTTTATTTCTCAGATATTCAGACACACACAGATACACACACACACATATATAGAGATATATAGATATCTAATGAACGATTATGGAGACGCCGCGCAAGCATTAAACTTTGGAAGGCGGGGGCGACCTTTTATAGTTATTCAAATAAAAGATTTTTCAGTCACCATGTTTTTTTTACCAATGGAATAGATTCGCGGGGTGTCAGCATGAAAATTTCAAACTTTGCATTTAAGTGACACCCTATATATATATATATATATACACACAGGGCTATTCAAAATGATTCACCTGATTTCAAATGAGAATATTTTTTAATGTTACAAATAAAGAGTGATTTGTGATACATCAACCAAAAGAAAAACTGTCCAAATTTTGTCTCTCACCTCATAAATGCTCTATGTGACTTCCCCTAGTTACACGAGCAACGTCGACACGATAGTCGAATTCCTCCCATACTCGCTCCAGCATGTCCGTTGTCACTGACTCTACGGCAGTAACAATGCGAGTTCGGAGCTCATCCAAAGATGTGGGCAACGGTGGCACGTACACAGTATCCTTAACGTACCCCCAAAGGAAGAAGTCGCACGGTGTAAGATCCGGCGACCTAGGGGGCCAGCTGTGGAGCACCAAATCATGGGGCCCACTGCGACCAATCCAACGGCGAGTGAGCACTTCGTTGAGAAAACGGCGAACATCCAAATGCCAATGAGGCGGCGCCCCATCTTGCTGGAAAATGTAGTCGCCGGAATCTTCGTTCAATTGGGGAAATAACCAGTTCTGCAGCATATCCAGATAGGAGTGACCAGTCACTGTGTTTTCCATGAAAAAGAAGGGGCCGTAAACCTTTGCCCGGGAAATGTCACAGAAGGTGTTAACTTTAGGTGAGTCGCGCTCGTGCTCGATTGTTGCATGTGGTTGTTGCGTGCCCCATATGCGAAGGTTGTGACGGTTCACCTTGCCACTTAAATGAAAAGTTGCTTCGTCACTGAACACCAGGCGAGGAGCAAATTCGTCATCCTCCATAGCCTCCTGCATAAGATCGCAAAAGTTCTGTCGTTTTAACTTGTCCTCCGGCCGTAGAGCCTGCAACAGTTGCAACCTGTATGGCTTCATATGCAAGCGCCGTCTCAAAACACGCCAAACAGTCGTCTGAGGAAGTCCCAATTCTCGACTGGCGCAGTTTGTTGATTTCCTCGGGCTACGTTGGAAACTCTCTCTGATTCTTTGCACATTATCCTCAGACACGCGCGGTCGTCCTGTGGACTTGCCTTTACACAAACATCCTGTTTCCTCGAACTGCCGATACCACCGACGGATGCTCTGAGCACCCGGTGGATCTGTTCTGTAACGTCGACGAAACTCACGCTGCACTGTGACTACCGATTTACAGCTCGAAAACTGCAACACACAAAACGCCTTCTGCTGTGCGGACGCCATTTTCACACTGACTGTTTGTTGCTAGGCTAGGCCACGGCGTGACTTTGGAGCCCTCTCGCGGTGATCTTGTAAAACTCGGAGATTTCCTCTTTCATGTGGTGTATGCCCAGTTGATGCACGGTTGATAGGTACGGAAGTATTCTCAGTTGAAATCGGATGAATCATTTTCAATAGCCCTGTATGTGTATATATATATATATATATATATATATATTTTTTTTTTTTTTTTTTTTTTTTTTTAGTTCAGGAAGAACCGATTCGCCTCTATTTAAAGGGCATATCTCAGCGGAAAAACAAAGAAAAAGTGAGAGGAAAGACAGAGGAAAAAGAAAGGGTGGAGAGGACAGTCGAAGTGGAAAAAGACCAAGGATGACAAGGACTGCAGGGTCGAGCCCCATCATCCTTGGGTGCTAGGGCCGGGAGGGCGCACGTGAAACCTCCAGGAACAAGCACGTACAAACGAGCACAAAGAGCACTCAAGAGCACGAGCTTAGAACCCCCTTGCGGGGATATATATATATATATATATAATATATATATATACAAGCAAACAACCTTTTCCTTTTCCCTGTGGTTGCTTGCTTATTAATAAGATCACGTGTTATTCTGTGATTTTACTGCATATATATATAATATATATATATATATATATATATATATATATATGTGTGTGTGTGTGCGCCTCGGTGGTGTAGTGGTTAGCGTCGCTGACTACGAATCCATCGGCCCCGGGTTCGAGACCCGACGGCAGCCTGCGCGCAGCAAAACCCAGCTGTTCATCCTTCCACACAACAAAGAAAGTGGTTGGTAGATAAATGGGTACCCTAGGTGGCCTAGTGGTTAAGACGCTGGGCTGCTGATGGGGCATGGTTCGGATTCCACGTTAAACTGTAGGTCTAAGGTGGAGTGAAAAGTTCGACCTTCGTCAGAATGAACAATTCGGGCGGAAGCTAACCGAAGGTTATATATATATGTTTATGTGTGTGTGTGTGTGTGTTCAAGATTTTTATTGGGGTGTACCTTAAAGACATTTTTTGGAAAATAATTCAATATAATCAGCGTACAGCATTGGTTGAAAATAATTGAATATAAGGTAAATATATATATATATATATATATATATATATATATATATATATATATATGTTTGTGTTTGTGTGTGTGTGTGTTCAAGATTTTTATTGGGGTGTACCTTAAAGACATTTTTTGGAAAATAATTCAATATAATCAGCGTACAGCATTAGTTGAAAATAATTCAATATAATCAGCGTACAGCATTAGTTGAAAATAATTGAATATGAAGTAAATTCTCAAATTCAAATTCTATTTTCATCTTAAATGACCCCCAATATGCCAGATATATAATCTTCCTTGTACCTTCTCTTCTTACTAAATTTACTATTGTGGTTGGTTGCTTTTTTTTTATCAACGTCTATATTTATGAGTTATTTATATGAATTTATATCGCGGATGGGATTTCTTGTTACTCGTTATGCTCACAATATTAGTCCGTGGGCCAGAAGGGTTAATCGGTACCACTCGGGGGAACCAAACGTCCCTCATACCAATGAAGAAGGATGCTAAGTAGATGATGAAAATGCTTTCTGGACATATCAAAAAAGTAGCTTAGTAGTTTGGGCGCAAAAGGAGAGAGTGCAATGCAATTGCAAATGTTGATCAATGTTGCAAGAATGCTGGCCCACCCCCTTGTTGCATGGCACCCCCTAAAGGGGGAGGGGGTTGTTGCAAGAGCAACAAGGGTTATGCAACTTGGAGGCGGAGTTATCCCCCATGAGAAAGAGAGAGGAGAAAGAGAGAGAGGAAGAGAGGTGTTCGCCTGGCAGGAGCCAAGCGCATATTAAGACTTCAGCCGAGCGGACGTTGTCTTATAGGCCCCTAATCAGCAAGTTGGCTTAATCAGCCAGTGCCTCCAGGCACTATCAGCCAGTTGGCACAGTGTATACCTCGTTTTGGCACGTACACACTCGTCTATACGCACACAAAATACTACGCACACACGATTATATGCGCCGGGTTTGAGACCCGTTAGCGGCGCGTCCTTCCACGGTTGGTAGATAAATGGGTAGCCAGGGTTCCCTAGCAGGGATCTCTCCCTCTCTTTCCCTCTCGCTCTCCCTCTCCCTCTCTCCCTCTCGTTCTCTCTCTCTCTCCCTCCCTCTCTCTCCCTCTCGCTCTCTCTCTCTCCCTCCCTCCCTCTCACTCTCTCTCTCTCTCGCTCTCTCTCTCCCTTAGCATCAGAATACCAGGATATCGTTGCTATCACCGAGTCCTGGATTCATATTGATTGTAGGGACTACGTTGGGGAGTTCGAAATTCCCGGGTATAGAATGTTTCGCAAAGACCGCACCCGTGGGGAGGGGGGAGGGGTACTAATATACGTGAGGGACACGTTGAGTCCGGTTGACTGCCAGTTCCGGTCGGAACAAGAGCTGCTTGGCGTCGATCTGAACGTGGAGGGACGAACTATAGGTTAATCTTCGTGTACAGACCTCCCCATCTCCTCCTCGAGGAGGATACAGCCCTGTACACCGAACTCCGTAGCATGCTAGGGAATAGGGTGTGTGTAGTTTTAGGAGACTTCAACTGTCGCAGCAGAAAGTGGGAAGACAGGACTGCTGATGCTGAAGAGAGGAGGCTAGTTGACTTTGCTGATGAGAACTTCCTCACTCAGTGGGTCAATGAGCCTACACGAGACGAAAGCGTTCTAGACTTAGTATTCGCTACCGAAGACAACCTTGTCACTGGCCTCACCGTTGAGGAATCGTTGGGCGGGAGTGATCACGGTTTGATTAGGTTCCGTGTGTGCGTCCCTTGGGTGAAGCGTAGTAACTCGAGAGGCAGTAAGCTCGATCTACGGCGGGCGGACTTTGTTAGCCTCCGGGATAGCTTAGGTGAGATGGGGTTAGAGGTCGGCGGCGATGTTGAGGGAGTGTGGAGTGCATTCTGGGACGAGTTTATGGTGCTGCAGTCTGCTGCCATACCCTCAAAACCGGTCACCCCTGCTTCAACGCAGCCTAAGTGGTTCAATCGTGACATCGCTTCGGCTATCCGAAATAGGAAAGTAGCGTATAGGAGGGCGAAGGCCAATCGTTCCCATGAGAACACTGAAGCGTATGTCCGCCTGTGTAGGGAAGTGAAGGCGAAGGTTAGTCTAGCGAAACGTAACGAAGAACTACGGGTTGCAAGCCTCTGCAAGGGGAACCCTAAGGAGTTCTTCAGTTATGTTAATAGTAGAAAGCCCATTAAAGGACCGAACCGGCGTTCTGCGGACCTCCGACGCGGACATCGCCAATGTGCTTAATGAGTACTTTGTTGGAGTGTTCACCAGGGAGGACACCCGCATCATCCCCGAGCCAGGCGTCAGGCACGAAGGTGCTGGACTGGATAGTGTTCGATGTACTGCGACAGTCGTTGCCGATAGAATAGACAAACTGAGCGCGTTTCAGGCTCCTGGGTCAGAGCAGTTTCTCCCCAGAGTGTTGCGGGAGGTGCGCGACCAGGTGGCTCCCCACCTGGCTACAGTCTTCAACAAATCGTTGGAGACGGGCCAGGTGCCTGGTGACTGGAGGGAAGCCAACGTGACCCCTATCTTTAAGAAAGGGGATCACGAAAGTCCAGGGAACTATCGTCCCATTAGTCTCACTTCAGTTGTAGGTAAATTATTAGAGACGATAATAGCGGATAGGATCGTTGACCATTTGGATTCCTACAAGCTGTTGGGGACTCCCAACATGGGTTTAGACGGCATAGGTCGTGTCTCACCAACTTGCTCGAGTTTTTCCACGTCATGTTAAGTGAGTATGATAAGGGTAGGGCGATTGATATATTTTATCTCGACTTTCAGAAAGCCTTTGATAAGGTACCTCACCGCCGGCTAATGGCGAAAGTGCGCGCGCTGGGTATCGGTGGGGAAGTAGGTAGGTGGATCGAAAACTGGCTGAAGAATAGGCGGCAGAGGGTTGTAATTAAAATGGCTAGTTCGGGTTCGGCCTCGGTCACTAGCGGGGTTCCTCAGGGTTCCGTTTTGGGGCCGCTGTTCTTTATCATTTACATAAATGATATAGACGGTGGCATCGTCAGTCGGATCGCCAAATTCGCTGATGACACCAAGCTTGGGGCCAATGTTGGGACGCCGGAGGCGATCGAGCAACTGCGTGCGGACCTAGATAGGATAGGAGAGTGGTCCGAAAAAAAAATGGCAAATGCCGTTTAACTTGGGTAAATGCAAGGTGATGCACATTGGCTACGCCAATCCCAAGTCGGACTACTCGATGTTGGTAAGTAATATCGAAGCGACTGATTTGGAAAAGGACTTGAGTGTGCTAATTAGCAGCGACCTTAAGTTTACGAAACAGTGCGTAGAGGTGGAAAAGAAAGCCCAGAAGCTGTTGGGTTATATCAGGAGGCAATTTCAGTTTCGGAACAAGGAGATTGTTCTCTCTCTGTACAATTCCCTGGTTCGGCCGCACCTGGAGTATGCTATGTAGTTCTGGTCGCCCACCCTGAGGAATGATATTGAGAGGCTGGAGCGAGTGCAAGCGAGGGCCACAAACTTAATCCCTTCCGTTAGGCATATGGGCTATAATCGACGCTTACGCGCCCTGAACTTGTTTTCGCTGGAAACTCGGAGGCTGCGCGGTCAACTGATCGAGGTTTTCAAGCTCTTACGCTGGTTCAACGATGTCGATTTTAGAAGCATGCTTAGTTTAAATGATAACCCAACTCGCAACAATGGTTGGAAGTTGGATTTGAAACAGTTTAAGACTAGTGTGTGTCGGAATTACTTTACGTATAAGATCTCTGACACGTGGAACAGGTTACCTTCAGAAGTTGTGAACTGTTCCTCTGTGGATCACTTCAAGAAAAGGTTAGACCAAATCTTGCACACTATTTGAGGGTGTAGAAAATTTTCCTTGGCACCCGTTGCCATTGGTACCTCCTCGGTATGGGCCGCAAGGCCCTTTGAGATACTTATTTTCCTTGTAACTCCTTGTAACTCTCTCTCTCCTTCTCTCCCCCATTCAGCAGCAGTTAGTCCCACTCCAACAGTAGTTAGTCCCCTTCCAACAGCAGTTCATCCCACTCCCTCAGTAGTTGGTTCAACTGTTCGGGAAACGACTCAGGCCAGTTAGTTTTTTTTAATGCTGTGTAGTTCTTGTCGCCCACCCTCAGGAAAGATATTGAGAGGCTGGAGCGAGTGCAGGCGAGGACCACAAAGTTAATCCCTTCCGTTAGGCATAAGGCAACGGTGGCCAAACCCCGGCTCGCGAGCCGCATGCGGGTCTCGAAGTTGTTAACTGCGGCTCGCGAGACAATTTTTGTTTTTATTGTATTTATCATAAAAGACAAAATTCATAATACAAATATAATTTTTTTTTTCACAAAAAAAAAATGAAAAAAAAGAGGAAAAATTGAATTTACAATAAAATGCGTCATGCGTACGAGAATTTCTTTTGCGTGACAGGCACTAAGCGGGATAATTACGTAATTAACACCAATCGCCACTCACCAGTGTCCAGTACCCCTTGAGCTACCCTGCGGGCCGCGTGTAGTAACGAGTGAGTGTGTTTTAAAATTGGCTTCTTAGATCAAATAGTGTCTATTTTTCTCAGCTATACAAGTGAAAGTTATACAACCCCTTAATTGATTAAAATGACTAAGCAGACAAAGTGTAAGAAACGGAAATATAAAGAAGAAAATAGAGTTTTTAAACAGGAGTGGGAGGAGAGCTTTGCCTTTATTGTTAAGGGTGGGAAACCTGTGTGTCTTATCTGCCACGTGGTACTCAATCACTTTAAAGCCAATAACTTAAAGCGTCATCATGAAACTAACCATAAAAATTTTATTACGAATTTCCTCCCAAATCAGAATTGCGGAAGACTAAGTCAACAATGTTGAAATCTAGCCTAGTTGCCCAACAAACTGTATTTTCATCATTGTGTAAGACAGCTGACTTAACTACTGAAGCTAGTTTTGTTATGGTATGGAATATTGCTCATGCTCAACTTCCCTACAGTAGTGGAGAATTTGTGAAGAAGAATATTGCTGATGTTACTGCAATTCTCGTTCCAGATAACACAAAGCTTCGAGAACAAATAGCAAGTATTTCCATTTCCCGCCACACTACAGAGAGACGTATTTCCCAAATTTCTTTAAAGAAAAGGGAAAGTCATACCCAAAACTAGAAGATCACGAATGGGTGCAAGATCTAGTGTTTTTTACTGATGTAATACAACACCTTCAAAATCTAAATTTGGCACTTCAGGGAAGGATCAGATCATTTCTGACCTTACACAGACAGTTTTCAGTTTACAGAATAAAATAAAGCTCTTCTAAAAAGATCTAATAACAAAAAAATTTGACCACTTACCCCACCTGAAAAACCGAGCAAACACTTTTCGTGATATTGAAATAAAAGATAGTAAATTGGAGGAATACAAAGGTAAATTAGAAGGACTAATTGATGATTTTCAGTTCAGGTTTGATGAACTAAATAAGCTAAAACCATGCTTCAAATTTCTTGTAAATCCTTTCCTGATTGATGTCAACGATGGCTGTCCTGTTACCACACCTTTTGTTACGGAAGCTACTTCAATACAAACAGAACTTTTGGAGCTACAGGAGGACGTCGGTTTAAAGTTGATAAATAAAAGCTTATCTGCAGTTGAGTTTTGGAAGAAAGTACCGGAGACAAAGTATCCTCACTTCAGGAAAACCAGTTTCCGACTTATCTCAGTTTTTGTGACAACTTATTGCAGTGAAGCACTCTTCTCGGTAATGAAGATTGTAAAGTCAAAATATCGTGCTGCCCTCACTAACGAACACCTGACTGAGCTTCTTCATACCGCCTTAACATCACATCAGCCAGACTTTAAAGCATTAACAGCCAAAATGAAAACCCAAACTAAGCCTTCTACAAGCAGTAATTAAACAATTTAATAATGTGAGCATAACTATATGTATATGTATGTTTTAATAATTAAATTCTTTTTAAAATATTTTGCGGCTCTCGTACATCTGAAAAACGTCGTATGTGGCTCTTGGGTCCAGGAAACTTGGCCACCCCTGGTATATGGGCTACAATCGACGCTTACGCGCCCTGAATTTGTTTTCGCTGGAAACTTAGAGGCTGCGCGGTCAACTGATCGAGGTTTTCAAGTTCTTACACGGGTTCAACAATGTCGATTTTAGAAGCATGTTTAGTTTAAATGATAACCCAACTCGCAACAATGGTTGAAAGTTGGATTTGAAACCGTTTAGGACTAGTGTGTGTGGGAATTACTTTACGTATAAGATCTGTGACATGTGGAACAGGCTACCTTCAGAAGTTGTGAACAGTTCTTCTGTGGATCTGTTCAAGAAAAGGTTAGACGGAATCTTGCACACTATTTGAGGGTGTATGAATTTTTCCCTGGCACCCGTTGCCATTGGTACCTCCTTGGTATTGGCCGCAAGGCCTTTTGAGGTGCTACTTTTCCTTGTAACTCCTTGTAACTCTCTCCCTCTATCTCTCGCTATCTTTCTCACTCTTATAAGATTATATACCCCGTTAAAAAGTAGGTCTATGGCTGGGTGAGAAGTTTTATCTTCGCCAGAAAGAACAATTCGGGCCGAAGCCATCGAAAGCAAAGGTGATCCTATATATGTACAAATCTCTCTCTCTCTCGCGCGCGTGCTCTCTCTCTCTCTTATATATAACCCGTTTAAAAGTAGGAGTGTAAGTTGGAGTGTAAAGCTTGAAGGAAATGGAGAGAAGGTAGGGCAGTATAAACGAAGTCTCTACTGAACATTTCCTAATTAAACGAAGTAAACAGCTGAACAATAGAAGAACATAAATATTTATGGAATATATATGTATATATATATATATATTATATATATATATATATATATATATATATATATATCCTTTAGATAAACTTCTTTCCGCTAAGTTTATGATCTAAACTTTGGGGTTAATGACCTGCATCCACCACAAATCTCTGTCATTTTTTAAAAATTTATTTATTGTATCGTACGATAACGCAGGGATACAATAAACTTTTACAGGTGCGAGAACGAGCTTCGCGCACTGATGAATTTTACTTTCATGGATAATTACCTTCCATTTTGAGACGTTTTATATTTCAGAGGCAATAAATTTTTTTCCGATTCTATTTTAGATAGGGCACCATAAATAAATTCACAAACCATCCCCGTCAAGTTCCTCGCTCTCTCCCTCTCGCTCTCTCTCTCTCCGTCTTGCTCTCTCCACTTGCTCTCTCCATCTCGCTCTTCTCTCTCTCTAGGGGCCGAATACAAGATAAAAAACAACGCGTTTCTCTCTCTCTCTACGAATGAGAATATCTGACACGCCACAGATTTACCGAGGCAGCCAATCACAGCCCTGTGGGCGGATCCCAGAACCTATGTTTGGCCGCTATGCCGGCCTACGCGTCAAGCCCTGCTCAAAATTCACCGATAGCCAATAGGAAGCTCACGTTTCGTGTGTTGCAGGTTGATCACAATCACGAGCTCCATTTATAAAAGGGGTCACTTCATCTCAGGACCCCATTTCAGTAGATTTTTTTCGCTTAGTGCTTTTGAAATATACAGTTATACAACTCTCCCGTATTGTTTGAAGATGGAGATTTCTACCCATGGCGAAACGGCTTCTCGCTGAAAATATTAAATTTATTTCCACCGATACACCCGATCTCAACAAAATTGAAGCTACTCGTAATTTGTTACTTAGTCAAAGTAATAAAATTCTTGAGTATGATGACAAAATTCAGTCAGAATTATCTGATGATAAACTCATCACCGACATGACTATTGCTTTGGAATATCAGGCTGAAATTGAGCAACATGTTATTCTAATCAATAAGTTTATAAAATAAAAGGAAGCTAATGTAGCAGCTCATAGTAAACCAAAAGAACAGGCAGTCAAATTGCCTATTATAAAACTTCCTACCTTTTCTGGTAATCCTTTGGAATGGCAACACTTCTGGGATATATTTAAAAACACTATTCATGAGCGTGATGATATATCAGGCGCTCAAAAATTTACTTATCTTTCAGGTCAACTTAAAGACGAAGCCTTACAGCTTCTTGATGGTTTTACTACTACCAATGAACACTATGATGAGGCTGTTAAGCTTCTCTGTGAGACTTATGGTAAGCCTCACAAAATAATTCAAGCGCATTTACATGCTATTTTTGATCTGGAATGTCCCAGAGCTAATTCTACCGAAATTAGTAAATTTCGCGCTCAATATGAATGCCATCTACGTGGTCTCAAAGTTATGGGCACAAATATTGACGAAGCTGGTTTTGTTTTCGCCGCCCTATTGCTACGTAAATTATCGAATCGCGTTAGGGATAATATTAATCGAGCTGCTAAGTCCGATTATTGGAATCTAGATAGTTTCAGGAAAGCTATTGACAATGAGATATCATTGCTACAGTCAGTAGAGCCTGAAAGCAAGCCTACTGAGCATGTTAAATCTAATTCTAATTATGCAAAAGGCAAAGCGAATCTTTATGATATTCGCCCTAAGTCTAACACTAATTTTTATAAATCTAATTCTAACAAATCTACTGTGGGTTCTTTTTCCATTGCTAGTAAGAATGGAGACAAGGAAAATCGAATAAGACCATGTGCACTCTGTGCCTCAGAGCATAAGGTTCACGAGTGACCTAAGTATAACGCTCCTAAATTACGCTCGAAGAGGTCTCGCGCTCTAAATCTATGCCTCAACTGTTTGAGGAATAATCATAAAACGTCAAACTGCATGAGTAAATTTTCATGTAGGTTTTGTCAAAAGAGGCATCATTCCGCTTTGTTTTTTACATCTGCAAATGAGTCGATTAAACCCAATAGTCAGAGTAAAGAGGCACAAACTGAGCGAGCAGTCACTTCGGTGTCAGCCGCTTTAACCAAAAACAAATCAAGCACAGCATTGCCTGCTGCCATGTTGCTGTAGTAACTGACTACGGTGTAATTAATTTATGTGCGCTTTTCGATCAAGGATCACAGAAAAGCTTCATGTTTAAATCTATAGCGACAGAATACAACATAAAACCTTACAAGAAGACCAACTGTCTCATTGATGGTTTCAACTCTAGCAGTAAAACACAGCTATGATGTAGCTAAAATTCTAATTCAAACTAAATCTAATAAACATGAAATCGAAGTTATTCTGGTTGATAGACTTCCATCTAAAGTTGTTATTCCAGGGATAACACAAACTATTCAATTTTTAAAATCCCAAGGCGTACAATTAGCTTCTTTGGTGATTAAAAACGACTATTAATGAAATTAGCTTTTTAATTGGTTCTATTATTTTAATTTTATAACTGGTCAAACTAAGCATGGTGACATTCATTTGTTAGAAACAGAGTTAGGTAATGTCATCAGTGGTCCAATTAAATTTAAATCAACTAACAAATCTAGTAGTCTAAATTCAAATTTATCCGTACTTAGAGTGGGAGTGTCCGAGTCTAATTCTGGTTCCGAGATTGACAAGTTATGGGATCTCGATTCTTTAGGAATAAAAATAAATGAACCATCGGACTCTGAGCATAGAGTCATGAAAAAATTCTACGAAAACATTACCTACTGTAATGGCAGATATGAAGTTGGACTTCTTTGGAAGGAGAATCCTCCTCCTCTACCTTCTAATTACGGTATGGCAAAGGGTAGACTTTTGTCTACTCTTAACAAACTAAGAAAGACCCCAGAAAATTTAAAACATTACAATGATGTGATACAGGATCACATCACGAAAGAATTTTGGAGTTAGTCCCAAATTCTCAAACTCTATCAAACAATGCTAATATCCACTATTCGTCACATCATGGAATTAAGAAAGATTCGGCTACCACCCCTCTAAGAATTGTTTTGATTGTTTAGCGGGTAATCCAAGTTTTAATGACTGTATGTACATTGTACACTGGACCATCTCTAATCCATGATTTAGGGCACATTTTATTGAGATTTAGGTTAGGTCATTATGTTTGCGTTAGTGATATCGCAAAAGCCTACCTTATGATTTCACGTAATGAAAAGGACAGAGATGCAACCCGTTTCCTATGGCCTGAAAATCCTTTTAAACCCTGACTCCCTCATTTGTGTTTACCGCTTTAAAGTGGTTTTGTTCGGAGCGACGTGCAGTCAGTTTCTACTGAATGCCACGATCCTACACCATTTGAGGGGACATTCTTCTCTGGTGAGCGAGCAGGTTGAACGTAATATATACGTGGATAATCTCATATTCTCGTCAGACAACGAAAATCAATTGCTGAGCTTCTATCAAGAATCTCAAACGTTGCTCAGCGCAGCTAATCTGACTTTGAGAGAATGGGCCACGAATTCAACCTCCCTTAACGCCTCCATTATGGAACAAAACAACGGAGTCAAGTTGGGTAAACCTATTAAGGTCTTAGGGATGATATGGGACAAGGAATCGGACACGCTACTCTATCCTCACTTCGTATTCAATAATTTTAATCTAACAAAAAGGATAGTCTTGAGCAATGTTGCTAAGGTGTTTGACCCTTTAGGCTATTTAAATCCTGTTACAATCAAGACACGCATGTTTCTACATGGGTTGTAGAAACGAAAATTAGATTGGGATGAGCCATTGAACGACGTACTAAGCAGTGAATGGATAACTTTATCTCAAGAAATCGAAGCTGTAAAAAATCTGGCCATCCCACGAAATCTTAATTTGAACGAGACTGTATCACTGCATGCGTTCTCGGATGCCAGCACAAAAGCCTATGGCACAGCAATTTACTTTGTGTCTGGAAACAAATCTATTTTAATTATGTCAAAGGTAATGGTTTTACCTTTAGAAGGGTTATCAATACCCCGGGCAGAACTGACAGCAATGAGTTTGTCGTCTCCCTAATCAACTATATTCTAGAAACTTACTCTCAAGAACTCCAATTTGATCATATCTATTTATGGTCGGACAGTAAAATTGCTCTGTCGTGGTTAGCCACAAATAAGCCTTTGAAACCTTACGTAGAAAATCGCGTAAATGAAATTAAGAAGTTGGTACTTCAAGCTGAAATTAAATATACACCAACGAAAGAAAATCCTAGTGATCTCATATCACGAGGTATCACCGCTAAAGTTTTTTTTGAGTCCAAAGAATGGTTTGTTGGGCCCAATTGGTTATGTAATGAAGAAGAACGGCCAGAAAACATTGAACCACAAGAAAGCGAAGAATTTCTTGTTGAAACTCACCCTGTAGTGTCACACGACACTGAAACAATTCTCGATATAAATCAATACGGTAGCATGAGTAAATTAATTCATGTTACGGTTCTGGTCTTCCGATTCATTAAATTACTCAAGAAACAAACTAATCAATCATGTTCTGTAGATAATCATGGATTCAATCTACACGAAATTCAAGATGTGAAGATTATTTAATCCAAACTGTACAAAGGGAGTCCTTACCTGAGGAATTCTCCTACTTTGAAAATAAATCTAAATCCACCAATCTAATCAAACAATTTAATCTTTTCATTCAGGAAGGGGTTTTAAGATGCAAGGGAAGACTTGGGAAGTCTGACCTTACTTATGATGCAAAATAACTTATACTTTTGGCTAAAAATAATCATTTTACCAAGTTAACTATTCTAAAATATCATATTAAATCAATTGATTCATGATTGATTTTAAGTCTTTTTTCCGTTGGCCTGGAGTATTAGGGTGTGTCGAATTTTTCAACTTTCAAATTCCAAATATGAGGGGTGCTAAAAAGTTGCAGCATGACTTAGGAATTCTAAAGATATTTTTGTTAATTTAATATAATTTAGTTTTGCTTGGTAAGAAGCTACATAAAAATAGTGACTTTTTTGACTTTTTTGTGGAATTATATAATAATTATTATATTAATAATTATATATGCTGTATATATAATGCACTGCTGTTTTTGCTTATTTCACAGGTTGAAACATATTCATCAGTGTGCTGAAGATTACTTGTCCGTCAGTGCTACCATCCTAACCAGTGGGAACTGACGTACAATGGCTTCTAAAAGGAGGACAAGACTGGGGACATTCACACATATGAGCAACCTAATTGGAACTGGTAGAGAGTTGTTGCCGTCTGAACTCCCAACTCTGCGAGACGTTCTGAAATATGGGCTACTGCTAAGAGAACAAAGTGGTGAGGATGTGAGAAACTACCCAGCAGCCAGTCTTGCAAAGGACATTTACCCTAAAGTGCTTGAAAAGTGGGAACGAGCAAACAGTTCTTTTGTAGCCCCCGTTGTAAATTCACGAGTCACAATCTTAAACAAGATCCAAGAGAGCTGGGAGCAGGCCAAAAACATATCTCTTGGGAGAGGAAAGCTACATGTCAAAGAGGCTTTCATTGCAAAACTTGACAAGCTTTTTGACATCCTCAGTTGCAAGTGTAAAATTGTTCTCTGCTCTGAATTTGGCTGCCTTGCAGATGCTGGTTGCAAAAACGAAACTCACATTAACTGTACATGCCCTAGGGAGATGAAGGTCCCTGTGAAGGAACTTGCTTTCATTAAAGGTCAGAGAGACAAGTCTGGTTCTATTGGACCACATCAGATTGGCTTGCCAGATCAACCTGAGCACAACAGACAAGTCAAAAAGCAGAAGCGGCAAGAAGACGAAAGAAGAAGGCTTGCTGAATATAAGCAGACAAGTAAGCAGGATGTTTCAATGCCATCAAATGAAATAATTTTCTCTGATGATGAAAATGAAGAACAAATAGCTGATGCTCAAGATGGAAAGGATGGAAGTTATGAAGTGACATTAGAAATACCAAGCACGTCTTCAACTTCCAATAAAAAGCCAGAGTACAACACATTAGAAATACCTAATGTTGCTATGCATAGCATCAGATATGGTGTTGGCCTGCGTGCCACAGCTGCCATCACCACTGCTGCCTTTATGGATGCTGGCTTGATCACTGAAGAAGACAAGAGACTTGTAGTTGATCACAATAAAGTCAAGAGGGCCCAAGGAAAAGTTATGAGATCCCTGGATCAGGAATTTGATGACCTGTGTAAGAAGGGTGAAATTGACTGCATCTTCTTTGACGGCCGTCAAGATACAACTAAAGTTATGCTGAAAGCAGGCAATTCAGATCGTCAGTTCCCCAGCATCATCAAAGAAGAGCATTATTCTGTGTGCAGTGAGCCAGGTGGAAGATATCTCTACCACTTCACTTCTGAGAAAGGCTCAACGAGAAAAAAACCTGCTGAAGTTATTGCTGATAATCTTGTAGATTTCATGAAGAAGAAGGGCATTGATAAAAGCCTGCAGGTCATTGGAGGTGATTCTACAAATGTTAACACTGGCTGGGAGGGTGGTTCCATGCATTGGGTAGAGGTCAAGCTTTGCCGTAAGCTGATCTGGTTGGTTTGTGCCCTCCACACTAACGAGTTACCCGTGCGACACTTGATCACAGCACTGGATGGGAAGACCTTGTCTAACAACAAGTGGACAGGTAACATTGGCAAGATGCTAGACACTGCAACCGAACTTGAAATTGATCCTTCATTCACCAAACTCTCAATTGGAGAGCCTCTTACTTCACTGAGTGACAATGTCGTAAAGGATCTCTCTACTGATCAAGCGTACGGGTATAGGATCACACAGGCCATAAGGACAGGAGAACTTCCCACAGATCTGGCCCTTCTTGAAATTGGTCCAGTGAGCCATTCAAGGTGGTTGACAACAGCAAACAGGCTTTGTCGCATATGGGTTTCAAAACATGACCTTAAAGGCAAAACCCTCAACAACTTAAGACTGATAGTGGAATACATTGTTGGTGTGTACTACCCCTGTTCAACATCAAAGTAAAACACTCTTGGGTGGAAGGCCCACGCCACATCTTGTTTCAGCTGCGGCTAGTTAGGCTGCAAAAGAAGGCTGTAGTGGATGCTGTTTTGCCAACCATCAAGCGCTCAGCATGGTACGCATTCAGCGAAATGATAATCCAGACACTCTTGTGCTCAGATGACAGAGAGGAGAGGAGAGCTGGTGTCCAAAAGATTGTTGACATGAGGGGTGGAGATGATGACACACTTGGAGATCTTTCTGTACGTCCCAGGAAGACACCTTCCATCAACCCCAGTGCTTCTTCCGTGTTGGAGCTGACAGACTGGTCTGACCGGGTATTTGAACCTCCTTTGACATGTAAACTGACTACAGCGGAAGTAAAGAAGTTCTTTGACAAGCCTATGCAAGTTCCACAGTGGCCCTGTCATGCTCAGTCAATAGAGAGGTGTGTGAAACAAGTCACAGTGGCAGCAGGCAGGGTGTATACACATGAGAAACGTGAGGGCTATATCAGAGGCCAAGAAGCAAGTCGGCGGCTGATGTCCAAGAACGAATCAAAGCAAGACTTGATGAAACTTGTTGTTTAAATATTTTTTTTTACTGATGTCATTACTTTCTAATGTTGTTTTATGATTACAAGGATATGTTTTATGATTACTAGGATATGTTTTATGCAGAGAAACTAAAATTTTTATAGCATTACCTGACATTTTGAGAAGCTAAAATTAATAAATGTTGTTTTCCGAGAGCAATTTATGTGCTTTTTAATCAAACGTAGATTTACCAAGCTAAGTGTTGAGCAATCACAAAAATAATTGCAGATTTGAATTCTTCACATCCAAAAACATATTTTTAAAACCCCTCAGTGAAGGAATTGGCAAAAATTAATTTTCACCTCCTAAATTGACACACCCTACTGGAGTATGTCTAAAATATTTAGACAGTGGGTTCAGGGATTCTTGAAATATACTCCTGACGGCATAAGTGAACGAAGTATATAAGAAATCAATTAAAAAATACTGGAACGTAACCACAAAATCAACCAAAATCGAAGAGAATGAATAATTGATTCATGTTCGATCATGGTAATTATGTATTCTATTAAAAGTATATATATACAGAGACATGCAAGAAGTAAATAGACACCCTTAATTTTATGGTAAAATGTATGCATCCAAATTTTTTTGCCATTATTATGACTAATATTCGTTTCCTTTTTTTAGATTGTAATATACCCATCCTAGAACATGCCTCGAACACAAGATATAGCTGCACGTCCATAATAACCAAGCTGATGAAGATAGTTTACTGCTGTTCTTGGGCTAATTTTGAGTTTTTCTGCCACTTCTGAAGCTTTTAAACGAGGGTTGTTCTCAACAGATCTTCGAACAAAACGAAGACATCTGTCAGTAGGCCCAGGTCGACCAGGTCGTGATTCAATTGATGTTTTGCCCTTTTTTTTAAATTGGACTATTATTCTGTTAACAGTAGAAAGGGGTATTCCGAGATTCCTAGCTATTTATCGCTGGGACAGTCCACCCTCAGATTGACCAACAATCCGTCCTCGTTGAAAGTCAGAAATTTCTTTGGAATTTTGTGTTCGAGGCATGTTCTAGGATGGGTATATTACAATCTAAAAAAAGGAAACGAATATTAGTCATAATAATGGCAAAAAAATTTGGATGCATACATTTTACCATAAAATTAAGGGTGTCTATTTACTTCTTGCATGACTCTGTATATATATATATATATATATATATATATATATATATATATATATATATATATATATATCCATAATATATTGTATTATTTCATAAAAACAGCGTTGATCGGCTGCATATAAAACGTTTACAGATATCGACCAATAGCTAAAAATAGAATCAAAATCGTACGCCCGCCAGAGTACTGACACTCAATTCTTTCCAGCATCTGGAAATTCTGGGCGACAATGTTATACTTCTCTTTTGGCGCGCTCTGACGCGCTTTGTTGCCGGCGAAAGGAGCTTGAGCCTTGAGTCGCCATCTTAGTTCATTCGAAGCTCTCATACGAGTAATACGTATCGGTTTTGACTCCGTAATTTTAGCCGGTTATCATTTCAATTAACTTCGTTTTATAATAAAATGCCAAGATTTAACATCATTCACTAATGATTCTAATAAATCGAATTCTTTTAAGATTTAGAATACCTTTTAAGCTCTTTATTCTCGGTCAGTGGAACCTTTATCATATCTTTTGCTGATTCACTTGTACTCGTATATGGAGGCTAAGCTTCACGCCTCACTCTAATTTCTACTCGTTGTAGCACACATGTATATGTTTATACCCGGGTGTTAATCGTTGACCCAAGTGTTTGAGAACGCCATTGTGGATTGTCTTACACGAGGAGAACCATCAAGGGGTAGCTATTTAGATTGGTTTGGAATTTCATTAACGATCGTCAAATTGAACCTCCGACAGGTTCTACAGATCTACAGAAGCTAAGGCTAACAAAGACCCTGAGATCCACTCTAAGGTTAGCCCGAGAGAAAGGAAAGAGTAGGGGGTTAAGAGAAGAGAAGAGAATAAGGGGTTAAGTAAGGAGCAACACCTATCACTCGTGGGTTAACATTCATTCAGAAAAAGAGAAAAAAAGTCTCACCATCATCATCCGCCGGCCACTGCCGACAAGTCAGAAAAATAGTCGGAGAAAATAGGAGAGGGGTGAAAGATGAAAAGAAGTAAAATAAGAACGCTTACAAACCATGCAAACACAGTCTTAACTCACTGTCATACCATGCAAACTACAAACATGCAAGAAAAGAGAGTTACAGACATGCAAAGTAAGGAGAGGTTAAGAAAAAAAAAAAAGTAGGTAAAGTCAAACAAAAAGTGGATTAGTTTACGCTACGAGCTACATCTACGTTCGTGTTAGTCTAAATTTTTTTTTTTTTTTTTATTGCTGGCATCACACGTTGGCATGTCACAAGCTGGCATTTATCGTCAACAGACTCATCCTCGAGCACCACCACCAGAGCTCCTGTTGCTAACTTTGTTTTTTTATTTTAAACAACGTTAATATTTTTAAAATGTCTGTCAAGACGGTTCTTAAACATATTAACGCTGGTAGAATGAACGACTGACGCGGGAAGATTATTCCATTTATCAATTACTTTAAAAGTAAAGAAGTTTTTAGCGATATTAGTAATGAAACGTCTGCCACGCAACTTAAATCCGTTATTACGAGTATTATTATTATCGAAAGTGAACAATTTGTCAAAATTTACGTTATCGATGTTATTAACGATTTTGAAAACTTCAATAAGCTCCCCTTAATCTCCTAATTTCGAGTGAATACAGGTCTAACTCTTTAATCCTATCTTCATAAGGCTTATTACGCAATGACGGAATCAGTTTCGCGGCACGACGTTGAACCCTTTCTAACCTATCAATATCCTCACGCAAGTACGGGCACCAAAACTAAAAGGCATATTCTAAATGAGGCCTGACTAGGGACGTGTAAAGGGGCAATATAATATCCTTCGATTTAAATTCGAAATTACGCGCTATGAAGCCTAACATCTTATTAACTTTTGCGCAAGACTCCAGGCACTGGTTCCTAACTTTTAAATCTTTAGATACGCGTACGCCTAAATCTACTTTCTCGTCAACGCTCGCTAACTCCCTATTATCCATCGTGTACGTGTAATTATTGTTGCGAGAACCTATATGCAAAACTTTACATTTGTCTACGTTAAATTGCATCTGCCACTTATCTGTCCACTCCATAATCTTATTTACATCGTCTTGGAGCCTATTTCTATCGTCCTCGTTAACAATCTTACCGCCTATTTTAGTATCGTCCGCGAATTTTGACATGTTACTAGTCAATCCTACATCTATGTCGTTAATGTAAATTACGAATAGCAATGGGCCTAACACTGAACCCTGTGGGACACCGCTACCTCCATCTAACCACCCCAATTCACTACCATTAACTACGACCCTCTGTCTCCTAGCACAAAGCCATTCTTCTAACCAGTTAGCTACCTGACCGCGTATACCGTGCGCTTTAACCTTCGCAATTAGTCTCCTATACGGAACTGTATCGAACGCCTTTTTAAAATCTAAATAAATAACGTCAGCTGCTCTATGCCTATCGTATTCGCGCACTATTTCGTTATAAAATTCTAACAAATTAGTTAAACAAGACCTATGGCGTCGAAACCCATGCTGACTACTATTAATCAAATCTCTACTTTCTAAGTGATCGATGATACGATCCCTAACTACGGATTCCAAAAGTTTACTGACAATTGACGTTAAGTTAATGGGCCTATAATTGCTAGCTACTGCGCGGTCGCCTTTTTTTAAAAATAGGCGTGACGTTAGCTAATTTGAAGTCTTCAGGAATAATCCCCGTTTCGAGTGACTGATTAAAAATCTTCGTTAAGGGGCCTACGATAACGTCTTTCAAATCTTTCAAATGTCTGGGATAAAAAGCGTCAGGGCCTGGAGCCTTGCTAACTTTTAGCCTATCGATATAATGCGCAATCTCACCCTCGTGACCAGTTATTTCATCCAAAATAGTCTCGCTACTAAATGGAACGATATCGTCCACGTCGGGGACATTATTTACGTCTTCTACGGTAAAAACTGTCGCAAAAAAGTTATTGAAAATACCCGCCATCGCCTGAGCGTCGGAAGCCAAAGCGCCATTAACATCCACTAGAGGGCCTATGTTATCTTTTATCGGCTTACGATTATTTACGTATTCAAAAAACTTTTTTGGATTATGTTTACTATCCGCAATTATAAGTATCACTAAATTACGCTTGGCATTCCTAACTGATCTTTTAAACTGACGCCTAAGCTCGATATATCTATTGAAGTTAGCTGCCGTGCCATTGCGCTTGCTAAGTCTATACGCTCTATTACGCTCGTTTATGAACTCTCCTATTTCCCTAGTCCACCACTTCGGCCTACCACGATTTTTAGCGCGCTTAGGCCTACGAGGAATAAACTCCCTTTCAATATTCCTAAAACTTTCTTTAAACGCCACCCAATGCAAATTCGTGTCATTACCCATAAATAAGTTATCCCAGTCCACTACTCTCATCCTATCCGCAAAACTATCAAAATTAGCCCTACGAAAATCAGGGACTTCTATTACGTTACTATCCTGGGTGTTTTCTATCAGTAACTTAAACCTAAGAATTTGATGATCAGTACATCCTAAACTCTCGCCTACTTCTAAACCTTCGACTATATTCTCGCTGTTCATCATCACCAAATCTAAAATATTATCACCGCGCGTTGGTTCGGTAACTATCTGTCGTAAAAAGTTATCGTCCAAAAACTCAACCAATCTCAAACCCTCCTCATTACCAGTAAAATTCTCGTAATTAACATTAGGGCAGTTAAAGTCTCCGACAATTATACTATTCCGATTGTCAATAAAATTACCAAGAAGTGAGTAAAATCTAGTATCTGTATCGAGGGGTTGAACGGGAGGTCTATAAACAACAACAAAATTAAAACTAATACTACGCGCCTTAACTTCAACACATATCACATTAATTGCTGCCGGAAAATTTAACTTAACCTCGATAGCCCTAAGGGAATTACGAATGTACAGCAAAACGCCTCCACCAAACCTATGTAACCTATCATTAGTAAAGAGTTTAAAACCCGGTATATCAAATTCCCCCAACAAGTCCCGAGTCACGGTATTTAACCAAGTTTCAGCGATAGCAACTATATCATAGTTGCCGGAATAAATTATCGCCTTAAATTCATTTAATTTATTTCTAATACTACGCGCGTTACAATAAAAGGCGTTTAAGTTATTTTTTACCACGGGCCCGCGTTTTGAACTATTTATCACGTCGGGCCCGCGTTCCCCGGACTCACTCACAACGTTTAAAGAAGGCTTCGACCTATACAGCTTTCGCACGTTTTCGTCTATTAACCTACCTAGCCTAGCATTACCTATTTCATTAAAATGCACCCCATCTTTTATAAAAAGGCTAGGAGCACTGAATTCGGACCACAGCTTTACGAAGGATACATTTTCCTCAGCACAAATCTCTTCTAATTTGTTATTCAAAAATATTGTTTTTGACGTAATCCTAAGATCCAACCCGTGCCTAGGGGTAATACCTAGAACTAAAGACCTATCTGACCTCGCCTTAAGGGACCTAATTAACCCCCTATATCTCTCCATAAGGTCAGGCACTCTCGTATCGGGCCTATACGAGTCGTTGCCTCCTACCATCGTCACCAATATTGAGTGACGGGAGGCAACGTCAATCCTATCCACTTCGTCTCTAACTCTGTCAACCCTGGCCCCTGGGAGACAGACCCTCCTCCTCTTGGTTGGATGCCGTTGAACGAACTCTTTGTCCATGTGGCGCACTAAAGAGTCCCCGATTAAAATAGTTTCCCCCTCATTCACGTCCCTTTCCAAATGGGCGAAAGGGTTCGAAACCTCGATAGGGGGGGTATTCCTATCACCTAACGTACGCGGCCTAGCTGCACCCTTAACCTCTCTAAATCCCTCGCTATCTACTACTCTCGGACTAACCTTAACCCCTTCCTCAACTCTATCTAACCTTCCCGACAAGCTACCTAAACTAGAAACTAGGTTACTCACCTCACCCTTCAACTTACTAACGTCTTCAACGTTAGTATTGGTTCGGCTTCCGTCAACCGTAGCCCTACCCCTGCCCTCATCAAGCGTTGCAAGTCTTTCCGCTACCTCACCTACACTGCGTTTTATGTCAACTAATTCCTCCATGAACTCGCAAAAGAAACAAACTGATCTATCGGTAATCGCCATAGGACCGCCGTTATAATCCTTAAATTCCGAATACCACCGGTTTACCCTACACCTAACACACGACGCTTTCTGCGACGGCATCGCGGAGTTAAAAATTACTGTAGTTTAAACCGTCACAGGTATAAGTTAAATTAAGCCGGCACGCTATGAACACTTCTAAATCGCTAAAAACCACTAATATTCAATTACTTAACTATAACAACGTGAATTTAAACGCAAGTATATAAAATTCAAAACTATCCAAAAGCAAAATTCTCAACAATATACAAAAGTAGATGCAATATCAGAGAGCTCAGGAAATGTGTCCGTTCAGTACAGAGTCTGGCTGACTGGGGTTATCAGCTTGAAACGAGTTAATTGCGATTCACGAACTTAATCTGACTAGCGATATATATTGTGGAACAACCATTTGCATAACGTTGCAACCTAAATCGATAATTTATAGTTAGGCTTGTTAGAGACTAACTTATTTATCAATTTAAATTAAACAGATTTAAATGTATCTAACTTAGTCTAAGCTAAACAAAGTTAAATCTATCACGTAAAGAGTTTAAGCTTTCCTTAAGGATTATTTCCTTTAAGTGAATATGCTTAAACAATTAACAGCGTCCAAGTTTTGTGAGCCCTAAGTTTAATTTAAACAATACCTTTTCGAACCTGAGGTAAGGGTGGACGCGGGTAGCCGTAAAGATAACCCCTTTTAGGCTGCTTAATTTTCCACACATATGGCTACAGAATCATCACTGCCATCAGATCGGGAGAGGTACTCTCCTGGAGATTGGGCCAGTCTGTCACAGTAGGTGGGTCACCACGGCTCTAAGGTTCTGCAGATTGTGGATCTCCAAACATGGGCTGAAGTGTAGGAACCTGAAGAATCTGTGGATAATTGTGGGAGTCTACATGCCAAACTGGTTCAACATCAAGTTAAATCACAGCTGGGTGGAGGATCCAAGGCATGCACTGTACCAGCTGGAGCTGCTCAGAAGTCAGAAGAAGGAGGTGATAGGAATAGTGATGCTTACAGTGAAGAGATCAGCCTGGTATGCACACTCTGAGGATGTGCTCCAGGCCATGCTGTACAGTGAGGTGGAGGAGAAGAGGAGGGAGGCAGTGAAGCGGATACTGAAAAGCAGAGGTGAAGGAGATGAGGACACACAGGTAGGAGACTACAGTGTCAGACCCAGGAAGACTCCTGACATCAACCCAGATGCCACCAAACTCTCGGAGCTTATTGACTGGAACTCTGGCGTGACTGAGTCTCCTCTGACCTGCTCCCTCACCACTGTTGCAATCAAGGAGTTTCTGGATAGACTAATGGAAGTTCCTGCATGGTCCTCACACACAAAGTCAGTAGAGAGGTGTGTAAGGATGACAACTGAAGCCGCACAACATGTTTACTCACAAGAGAGGAGGGAGGCGTACATCAGTGGCCAGGTGGCCAGTAGGGAGCTCATGTCCAGGAACAAGAGCAAGGCAGACATGGCATCCCTGGCAAAGTTCAAGAAACCTATCTATATTTCTAAGTTTTAATATTGAAATATAATCAAAATGTCTTTAATTGTATGTAATGTATGTAAAATGTAGTTATCTATCTTCTATTCTTCTTCTATCCATCTTCTATCTATCTTCTATCTTCTATCTATCTTCTATCTTCTTCTATCTTCTTCTTCTATCTATCTATCTATCTATCTATCTATCTATCTATCTTCTATTCTATCTTCTATTTTTTTTTTTCTATATATAAAAGAGGAAGTTTGTTTGTTTGTCTGTTTGTCTGTTTGTTTGTTCTCTATTGAAATGAATATGGCTGCACCAAATAGTGTTTAAGGTAGTGAATCAGATATAACTTTTCACGGGGAATCTAATGGTGTGCACAGTAGGTAGGTACAGTAGGTAGGTAGGTAGGTAGGTAGGTACAGTAGGTAGGTAGGTAGGTAGGTAGGTACAGTAGGTAGGTACATTAGGTAGGTAGGTACAGTAGGTAGGTACAGTAGGTAGGTAGGTAGGTACAGTAGGTAGGTACAGTAGGTAGGTAGGTAGGTAGGTACAGTAGGTAGGTAGACTAGACAGTAGGTAGGTAGGTAGGTAGGTACAGTAGGTAGGTACAGGTACAGTAGGTAGGTACGGTAGGTGGGTAGACTAGACAGTTTTATTTAGTAAATGGGTAGGTACAGTAGGTAGGTAGGTAGGTAAGTAGGTAGGTACAGTAGGTAGGTAGGTACAGTAGGTAGGTAGGTAGGTACAGTAGGTAGGTACAGTAGGTAGGTAGACTAGACAGTTTTATTTAGTAAATGATACATTAAAATCTTGTTTAGTTTTGAATGACGGCATAAAGTCACGGGATTTAAGTGGAATCTAATGGTGTGCATAAAAGTTTCAAAATTTTCGAGAACTTTTTAAAATATAAGTTTAAGGAATAAGTTTTTGCATTTTGACATTTGAGTGTGACTTTTGCTATGGGTGACAATGGCCCAAAAAAGTTGGAACACCTCGCAATCTTTATGTTTTGACACCCAATGGAAAAACACGTAACATTGTTTACACTGAAGTGCTACAAAATGTCTGATGTTTTCAAGGAATAAAAACAATTACCAAAACTTTGTGTTTATGTGTTCATTTAGTTTTGTTCATCTTTTTACCTTATTTTGACACACCCTTACATCCCGGGCAACGCCGGGTATCTCTGCTAGTATACAATAAAAAAAGTACTTGCGAAAATTGCTGATTTTTCATAAATTTCAACTTCAAATATAAGTAGCTAGGAGTGGTCAAATCTGGATTTTAAAGCCATATTTCGATTTAGCACATAAAAATGCATCATTTAGTCACTAGTAGTCTTTGAAAATCTAAAGATTTCACTTTGCTTCCTAAAATTGACACACCCTACTGTATTATGAGCCAGACTACTATAAGCTCTCTCGCAGAGCGGGAACACAGCGTCTGATGAGTAGTCCGTAATCATAGTCCCTCCGAACGCGATGCTATTTACGTATAGAGTTATATTTTTAAGGCCGAAATTCTCGAATTTAAAGGCACTCTTTTTATATTTTCCATTCGTCGAGGCGTGGTCCTGCATTCCAATTAATATCCTTTTAGGTAGGACTCCAAGGGCCACGTTTTCTAGTTGCTTCGAGGCCAAACCGGCGGGCACCGTGTATAGTTTTATCTGTACCCTGTTAATTGGTTATTTTACTGTGGCGTGTATTAAGTCTTTCTCAATTTCTATTTGTGAAGGCGAACTTAATTTCACTCGGCGTATACGCAAATACGCCTCCATGATGTGAATCACAACGGGTTTCGCCCTCTTCTTGATCAGACCCCAGATTTATGCAGATCTCAGGACTCGTGCGGTAAGCTTCATTCATATCCGTTCATAAGCAGTTTCTCCTGGAATGTGAAATCTGTATGAAGACGACCAAACCACTCGTATATCTTTTTTTAGAATTTTTAAATTTATCCTTTATACCATTTTCAGCTTTAGTCTGATAAAAGCCCTCGGCTGTTAAAAATGTGTCCTTTGCTTCGTTTGAAAAGTTGAGGACATTTTCCAGATTGGCTCGTAGGTGATAATACCCCGTTCCTGCCGAGATGTTAACCTGATTTAAATACACCTCACACTGGCTGAATATGGAGTGTAAAAAGTTGGTTTCAGGGTACGATGAGTAACTATCATCGCAGTCCGTTTCATACGCAGTTTAGCGTACATGTGCATAGGGCTCGGGTCAAAAAAGTAAGGGCCTGAGCTGGGTATCACGAATTCTACAGGGAAACTCGGCGAACTAATTGTGTTTAATGGGTTAATTGTAATAAAGTCGCTATGCTCAATAGAGACCTGAGTGGGGCATATCAAAGCGTGACAGTTCCGATTTACAGCATTTGAAGTACACGGATGGATGAAACGCGCCATGACGAGTCAGAAATAGTGCCACCGCTCTCGACAACTAGTAATCTGCCTATGATTCGTGAGAGTAGTGTCCTCATCTTATATCAGTTAAAAAAATGATCAGCCATAGGTTTCATACGCTTAGAGCACTTCTTTTTTTATTTCCTTTTACGTTTAGAGCCACGTGATGGTAGCCCCTTCTTCCTGGCAGCTCTCTTCTTTCCGCCACCACGCATTTTTCTCTTTGTATCTTTGATAATTTCGTCCGGAATACGTTCTAAATGTTTTTTTAGAGCTTCTTTAGGCTTAGTTCCACCCATTATTTCTTCATCCGCATTAAAACCTGTTCGTAACGCCTTCCTCCCTAGGTA
This sequence comes from Bathynomus jamesi, assembly GCA_023014485.1. Lineage (NCBI taxonomy): Eukaryota > Metazoa > Arthropoda > Malacostraca > Isopoda > Cirolanidae > Bathynomus > Bathynomus jamesi. The sequence continues at coordinate 259,904 of JAJOZX010001843.1, read as the reverse complement.
TCTAGCACCCCTCTTCAACAGTGGGACAGCGGTGTGAATTATGGATGAAAAAATGGATCCAAGCCCACTACCACACTGATATCTCACCCCTCGATGGACTGTGAATAGCCTTCGGGTCATTATAAACGACGAAAGTGTTGTTTCACTGTTAAGCTCCCATCACCGAATGGGAAATTTTTTCCCTCCATCGTTCTTATATATATCGAGATGTTGGTTAATAGATTAGTCTCAACATTCACATAATGGGGCTTGTCATATGTAATGCTCAAACTTTTCCCTCTATGGTTGGGGATGTGTGCAATGCGCAGCAGGCGCGCCTGGGTGTCCCCAACAAATTGGTGCTCTACGATATTGCTGTAAATATAGCACATGTCTGGGGATGGAGAGCTTTCACCCAATTTCTCCATCTTCAATTGATACATTAAGCTGGACAAGTCATGCTGTGCCTCGTGAAAGGTATCTCTTTGGAGAGCTGCGCTATATCGGCCCTCAGCCACAATTGTGAACAGCTCTTTATCTTTAATATTTCTACTAAGCGTTGATTTTAACTTCAATGTGCATGCAGGCGTGTCTATGTTTACGACTTCAAAAAGTAAATCGTTTGTCAGGTACGACTTTTCAAGACTCTTGTTTAACCCCGTCACAATGTCCATGGCTGTATCATAATGCCGATTCCTAGCGATACATTGTGCTATAGTACTGCACCTCACCGAACAGGACTGATCGCATAGTATTGTCTAAGGTTATGTCTAATTTTTCGCACTCATCGATTCTTCTAAGGATCAGAAATATGATTTGCTCATTTTCAAGAGTTAAAAATTTGGAGACTAACTGGAGTTCACATAAACCCACCTCATACGAATCACGCTCCAATTCAATGGGTCCGTGGAGTTCTGTCACAAAGTTGGCAGGGTGTTGTTAGGATGTACAGACAGAGAAGAAGAGGACGGGAGTGTGACATAGAAGTGGCTAGGCGCCATGTTGCATACTATTTAAGCTTCATTATTGCAGCAGCTTTTATATAGGTGTTGAAGCTTTCTGGGTAACCCAGCCATTTCACCAGGTACATTTTTTCTTTCCTGAACCTTTGCTGCCTAAATTTTTTCAATTTTAAACACACTTTTTCCTAAATTAAATGTCACTTTCTGCAACTCCTCGCGGTAAAAGCCTCCAGCGATCTCTTCCCCTTCAAATCTTCAACGTAATACATCATTATCTCACCTTTAGGTCTCATAGCACTAACTTTAAAAATCTCACGTGTCCATCCTTGCTCAAATCCCTTCGCGAATTTATTTCCCGAACGTGATAGCCTTACATAATCATTGATTTTGAAATGTGTAGAGTGTGGTGGCGGTGCTCCATCTCTTCTCACCTCTGGCAGCGTACCACTTTCTAAAACTTCGTTAGGTGTTGTGCCAATCGTACGGTGGTGTGAACGGTTGTATGATGATGCCAATGACCCGAGAACGTTTATATATATCTGTATGTTTTTATGTGTAAAATAGCGATGCATGCGTTCCTTTATGGTACGTTGAACTCTTTCAGCTAAGGAGGCCTTATGTATGGAACTGCTAGTGTAGTAACTGATATTAAACTCTGTCAGCATGTTCTGAAAAGCGCGACCTATAAATTCATTCCCCATATCCGTACAAAAATAACCAGGAACACTTTCTTCTTTTAACATAAAAATTTTGGTCGCTTTAGCAACTGTTTAAGGCGATTTATTTTTCAGTGGAATTAGCCACAGATATCTAGAGAATACATCTATTATGAATAGGATATAGCGGTATCCGTCATTATACACTGAATATCTTTGCATGTCTGTTAAATCCGCTTGCCAAATAGAGTCAATGAAGTGTATAAGCATTCTGCTCCCGCAAAAACCGCTCAACATCTTTTTTTCCCACTCCGTAAACACCTCTGTACAGTCTATTAACGCCACCATAGGAGGCGGGGTTAGAAGTGTCATAAGAGCGTTTACTTAATATGTTAGCCATTTGCGTATTTTAGAGACACGTGGATAAGGTTGGCCGTTTGTTCTCTTCTTTCTCTTCTTCAGAGACGCTGCTGCTGGGGGCGATGGCGTACTCAGTTGTGACACATGCGAGACTTGATCCAGGTCTTTTAACCTATTCAGATTACCTATCAATGTTTTGGGGACATTTATTTGTTGTAGTCTTGCTTTAATATGCTTCCATCCTGTTGGTGAGGGCCTGTCCCACTTTCTCACCAGATCATGAACAATGTCAACAATGTTGGATCCTTGTACCCTTGTTCCTTCAACAATGACCTTGCCCGTATCGGCCCACTGTATGATGGGGTCCTCACTCAACAGATTATAAAGACTTAAGCCTTTATTTCTCAATGTATGTGGGAGACTGTTTTTTAACACATGTTCGATATATTGTGTTCCGTTGTTCTTTGGTTGGTCATCTCTAACGTCGGGCCCAGGTTCTGCGTCGCCAGACTCAGCGCTGCTCGCGCTGTGCCTAATAACCACGGGGAGCTCTGTCGGATTCTTGTAATCTTTGTACTCATAACGAAATTTCTGCGAAGCCTCTTGGTACAAGATCCTTTTCTCATCGGGTGACTTTTCACTGTTTAATAGGGCTAGCAACTCGCTTTCCATTCTTTTAAGCATGCTTTTACGGGGTTCTAGAGCCGTGTCTGGAATCTTTGAACTTTGCAATGAAGCATACACCTCTTGCGGAATCATTACCACCTTCATCATTATAAAAAGCTAGTCAGTAAAGGACCCAAAACTGAAAATAAGATGGGTAGGAATGATCCTCCTTTTTGTACAATAATTCGCTTTTTCTTACCCACAGTTTGACTTTTATGAGCGAGAGCTCGTATTATGTTCTTGTAACGACGTAAGCGAGCCTTCTGAAGGGGTTTCATTGGCACATTACATTTTATAACGTTAAGACAGATTTCACAGATGCATTTTAAAAAGTCGGAGTCGATATTTTTAACAAACATCTGTTGCAGTGCCCGGGGCAATCGTTGATAGATTTTTATTAATTCACGATATTTCTTCAGCCTATTTGTCATTCTGGAATATACACCGTTTCAGGTTCGTTTGGGAATATATTTGTTCTTAGAAGCACCCTAAACGTGTTTCGTGGGTGAAGGTCACAAAGCAAATATCCATAACGCTGACTTGTGGCTTCCTTATAAACCTCCAAAAACTCCTTACGTTGATTCGGGAACATTTGATTGGCTAATACCCCAATTTGTGACACATCTCTACTTTGTGCGAATAAGACTAGATATTGAGAATTTAGCAATACATCGCGAATGTATCTATTTTTGAAAAATAGATTCTGGTTGATGAAGAATACGCTTATGTTAAGATGGTAGGAGAACATTGTAAATGTCTCGGCAAACGTTTTATCCATTTCCAACGTGAGATCGTCAATTACAATAACTGTATGCTCATTACCTTTTAACGAATTAACATCATATACACCCTTGTGGAACAAAATTTCATCTTGGTACTCGTTGAACACTGACTGATACGTCGAATAGCACCATATTACTTTTTGCACAAATTTTGAGAACATCTCCCCCTTATCTTTAATGATTTTAAGCATAATTACAGTCTTTCCACATCCTGTAGGGCCAGATATAATACATGTGGAGAGGCTTGTGAACTTGAATTTTTCTACAGATTCCATCTCTAACACGTCACACCCCTAAGTGGGTCATTTACAAAGTATTACAAATTTTGAGTGCTGTTCCTTATATTTTGTTTTTCTTCTTCCACAGAACCGTGAATGACGACGATGTACAGCCCCGCATTATCGATATCACAGACGAAACCGATGACCGAGCAGCTACAGAACCCTTCCCCGCTGACGAACCCTCACCAGTGACACTTGTAGCATGCTATAGTTCAAAGTTGAAGCATGATGAAGAGCCCTCCATGTCAGGTATAAAGCGTGCCAGGGTTGCGCCCGTTGTTAGACCCCCAGTAATAGAGCCCCAACACTCTAGGTCTTACGACACAACCCCCACAACAGTACCGTCCTCATATATATCCCATTATTCAGTTCCGGGTACTTCCTCCATAGCAGCTTCTCATACTGTGGAGGATGGTATAACATTCGAGTTGGTACACACCGCTACCCCCACCCCTGCCCTGACTGGAAATCGGTACGTGGTCAGGGTTGACCCTGGATCCCTGTATACCAACGGACTGCGACGCGTAGTTGAATGTATTGTGGAGTTTGCCCTTCAGAATCGCGACGAACGTGAAGTCCGGACGAGGTTGTCCTTCAGGTTCTGGTCAGATGACGGGGACGTAGATGATTTTTGGGTAGTAATACTGTTCAGACGTTTGGCGGCTGTAGACATAGAATATATCTTGGGCCGTATAATGCAAGCCTCTCAAAGTAGTACAGCCTTCAATATGGACAACTTCATGGTAGATACTGACAGAGTATTCCGGTTTGCCGGTCATAATGCCACACCTTATACTCTTAATTTCAATTCTCCGGTTATTTACAGAAAGCATTTAAACGTCGATCGTGGTTTTATAGCAATAATCTTAGCTCATATGTTCACTGTGCTAAATACTTGGATGCAAAAAATTTGGCTGCCTACGGTTGTGCAGCGTGCCCGTAAACTGGCTTCAGATTGTAAGTTTGAGTTTGAGTGTAATAGGGGTCGTGAAGAACTGAGAAGGGCCGAGCAGGAAATGCATGCACGTATAGTCGTATTTGGAATGGATGATCGTCGTAGGACTGTGTATGTTTTTAAAAGCAGCGTGAGAGATCGTACAAGAACTCTACTTATTTTAGGATTGTCAGAAACATCGTATCTCCCCATCCGTAACATAAGGACTCTCTACGCCAGTTATGATAAAAGTCGAAAATATGGAAGGCATCATGATTTGTGTAAGGGATGTCTCGAGTTTGCTGATGATCTGATGAAACATTGTAAGGATTGCTACATGGTATGTGAGCAGTGTAAAAGCCCCAAATATGAAAGTCGTGTAGTTGAAACCGAGAAGAGGGAATGTAATGTGTGTAAACGTACATTTTTCAATAATAAATGCTTTGAACTCCATAAATCAAATGGCAATTGCAGGAAAATGAGGATTTGTAAGTGCGGTATGTTTCGCATGATGGATAATTGGGGGAATTTCAAACATAAATGTGATGAAATTCACTGTTCTACATGTCATTAAAAAGTCGGATGGAGTGAGGCATGTACAGTATGTTATATGAAAGATGCTAAGCCTAAAAATAGCACTTGTATAACCGTGTACTACGATATAGAAACTTACACATAAGCTGAAACCAAAGAGGTTATTCCACATTTATTCGTAAGTCAGACTATCTGTGATGAGTGCATGGAGATCGAGTGTGGCGAGTGCTACAAATGTGGAAAACGGACAAACGTTTTTAAAGCGACTGCACACGGCAGTGCAGTGTGTGCAGACGTACATTTTTCAATAATAAATGCTTTGAGCTCGATAAATCGAATGGCATTTGCAGGAAAATGAGACTCTGTGAATGTGGTATGTTTCACACAATGGATAGTTGAAGAAAATTCAGGCACAAATGTGATGAAATTCACTGTTCTGCATGACACGAGGAATATAAGGCGGATGGAATAAAGCATGTATGTTATATGAAAGATGCTAAAACTAAAAATAAACCCTGTATAACCGTGTACTACGACATAGAAACTTACACAAACCCTGAAACCAAAGAGGTTATCCCACATCTACTCGTAAGCCAGACTATCTGCGATGAGTGCATGGAGGTTGAGTGTGATGAGTGTTACAAATGCGGTAAACGGACAAACGTTTTAAAAACGATCGCACACAACAGCCCTGTGAAACTCTTTGTATCCTATATTGTCAAATTAGCGGACAAGTTAAAAAAATTGACTGTGTATATTCTTCCCCACAACGGGGCGAATTTGACGCACAGTTCCTTCATAAGGAGTTGCTTGAACACGAGTCGTCTGCGATATTTACAGGAGATCCCTTGAAAAGAGGCAACAAATAATACAAATGCAGATAAGAGGTAATGTACAGTTTAAAGACACCCTGCTGTTCACACCTTGTAAATTAGCAAAGCTACCCAAGGTCATGGGGGTAGCCGCTGAAGTTTCAAAAGGGTATTTCCCTTACACATTCCTCACTAACGAAACTTTGAATTACGTAGGACTACACTACCTCCACCCAAACATTACATTAACTACACCAACATGAGTGATAGTGAGGGTGAAGATTTTGACCGCTACTACAACAGTTTTAATGAAGCTAATTCATACAATATAGCCGATGAATGTAAACGTTATTGCATGAATGATGTACGTGTGCTTAGGGTATGTTTCCAGGCCATTAGAAGGATGTACATAGCCCATTTCAAATGCGATCCGCTGCAAGTCGCGACCACGATCGCCTCATTGTGTTTTACAGCGTTCAAGAATAATTTCATACATAAAGACACCTTAGCAGTCATTTACAGAAACAACCCCTGCAGTTATGGTCACAAGGCTATTTACTGGCTCATACACGTACAGCAACAGACCAGGGTATACATAAAACATGCCTGCGACACGGGTGAAGTACCCGTTAAGGTCAATGGTCGTGATTTTTGGGTTGATGGCCTAAGTGAGGATCCAGCCACTGGTGAGAAGACTATGTATTCCTTTAACGACTGCTGGTGGCATAGATGCCCGCCCGCTGAATGTGCCGTCACAGGGGACCTTTAAGGAAGATCCCTCGCCGACAGCCTCCCATGGACCCGTAACCGTGATCAACTTATAGGCTCCCAGTTCACCCACAAAATCGTGTGGGAGCATGATTATGATGCACGGATGGAAACAGATGCCCAGTACCGTGAAGAAATATGGGCCATCAAACGTTTGGAGGGCGTACAAACCCATTGAAGCTATACTTTCCGCCTACGGAGGGCGTGAAACTCTGAAACTCCACTACTACGACTTCTGCTCTTTATACCCCTACGTGATGAAGAAGAATCCGTACCCCGTAGGTGCGCCTGAAAAACTGGTGGGTCCCACCATACCAATCATCGTGGAGTTTTCAGCTAACTTGAATGAGCGCGACTTTGGACGCTCTTTCGTAGACGTGCTCCCCCCTCGTGATTTATGGATGCCGATCTTACCCGTCGTTATAGATCACAAGCTCATGTTTCCCCTGTGCGTGAAGTGCGTAGAGGAGAACAACGGTGAATGTAACCATACAACCAACCAGCGTAAGATCAGAGGTGTATATAGAAGCCCTGAGCTGGCCCTAGCCGTTCGCCATGTGTACAATATATTGAAGATACATGAGGTGTGGAGGTTTCAGAAGCTACCCAACCTTTTCACACCATATATAAACGCTTTTTTGAAGGAAAAAGTAGAAGCATCAGGATATCCGCGAGGGGTTGATACCGAAGATGAAAAAAATGCTTATATTCTGCGTTACCGTGCCCATGAAGGTATACAGCTTGACCGTTCCCAAATTGTTAAGAATCCTGGCAATCGCTTTAGTGCAAAGTTCTGTCTAAACAGTAGGGTGTGTCAATTTTGTCAACTTTTTTCAAATCAATTTTGGTAGTGAAAATATAGTGTATTTTCATGTCAAAACTTGAAATTGGCCAAACAAAATGAAATAAAATAACCCTTACCTACATCAATTTTACCTTAAAGTTTCAGAAATTGACTCTTTTACTAAATAATAGGACATAAATTGATTAACTATTCATTTGTCACAGAATTATCCCACTGATCGCATATGGAGTGTTTTAAAGGTCATATAGTTGTTGTACAATGTACAAGTCACAACATGAATAGAACTGTCCCTCACTCTCAGTCCTCAGTTGCCTCTTAGATGTCATAGACGGTGGTTTGCTGTTATTGCTCTTGTACCTACTTCATAGTTATTCTACTAGACGAATACTACAGTTTAACTGTAAGTACGGATTATTGATTATTACAATTATTTATTATCATCATATTCTTCTTTTTAATTATGTTGTAATCCCATGAAATATTTTTTTATTGAATTTTAGAACATCGAATGACTAAACTTTGAAACATCGTAATTGATATAAAATACTTAAATGTTTTTCTTTCTTTTCAGATATTCCTAAGATGCCAAAATTGAAGACAAGAGGTCAGTCGTCATGCCACTTGAGCCTGTTAGTCGGTACAGGCAAGGAGCTTCCCATATCAGAACTACCAACAGTGCGAGACATGCTGAGACTAGGGTTACTCCTTCGTGAACAAAATACAAAGGAGAGAAGGAACTACACAGAGAAAGATCTCGTAAGGGACATGATTCCCCCTCTTCTGCATCAGTGGAAAAAAGCTAATGTGTTATTCAAACCACCTGTACTCAATCAGTATAGAACTATTGAGCTCAAATTAACAAAGCTGTGACACAAAGCAGTTGAGACATCACTTGGTAAAGGAAAACTAGCAAAGAAAAATAAATTTCTCCACACACTTGATACTCTTCTTGACATTTTTAACTGCCAGTGTCCCATAGAGTTGTGTTCTGAAGCCATTTGTTCTCCCTCATGCAGAAGAGAACCTCACCCTCACATTGATTGTCACTGTCCTCGTGAGAAGAAGATCCCTGTTTTGGAGCTGGCTGTCATAAAGGCGCAGAGAACAAAGGCAGGAGGCCAAGGAAGTATGCAGATTGATTCGGCAGATTATTCAGAAACCAAAAAACAGATTGTTATTGCTAAGAAAAAAGAAAAAATCCAAGAGAGGGAAGAAAGGAAGAAAAAGAAGAGTGAAGAAGCCACCCAAAGAGATGAAGAGCTCTATCAAGAGGTTTCTCACTTCTTTGAAAGCTATTCAGATGAACAGAAAGAAGCAACATCAGATGATAGCTCCAAAATGCCATCTGAACCTTCGCCGAAGAGAATGAAATACAACACTAAAGACATCTCAAACATTGCCCTTGCCAGTATTCGCCACCATACGGGGCTACGAGAGACTGCAGAGATTGCCACTGCCGCTTGGATAGATGCAGGCCTCATCAGCCGAGAGGATACATCCTTAGTGATAGATCATAATAAGATAAGAAGAGCACCAGAAAAAATAATGAAGGAAATATCTGATCAGCATGAAAAAGATTTGAAGGAGGGTCTCTCTTGCCTTTTGTTTGATGGAAGAAGAGATGACACAAAAGTTCTCCTAGAGGTAGAGGGAATGGACAGAAAGTTTCCCGGTCTCATTAAAGAAGAACACTACTCTGTGTGTTCCGAACCTGGTGGCCGCTATTTGTTTCACTTTGTTCCTGGAGCAGAAGTAGAAGGCAAGAAACATGCAGAGGCAATTGCTGATCAAATAATATGTTGGCTTCAAGAAAGAAGACTTGACAGTTCACTGCAGGCCGTTGGTGGAGACTCAACTGCGGTGAACACTGGATGGCAGGGCGGTGTTATGACGCATTTAGAGAAAAAACTTGAAAGAAGGCTTGTTTGGATTGTATGTGATTTGCACATAGGGGAACTACCTCTTCGTCGTCTCATCCAGGAACTTGATGGTCCTACAAAGAGCAACAACAAGTGGTCAGGCCCCCTTGGCAACATGCTAGACGAAGCAACGGAATTAGAAATAAATACAAAATTTCCAAAGGTCGAAGTAGGCCCTCCCCTTCCAGTGTTGTCTGAAGAAGTTATCAAAGACCTCAGCACGGATCAATCTTACGCTTATCGTATTGTTCAAGCAATCAGATCAGGAGAGTTGCCTCAAAATCTGGCTCTCTTGGAGGTTGGACCCGTAAGTCACAGTCGTTGGTTAACTACAGCGATTCGTTTCTGCAGGATTTGGGTTTCCAAACATGCACTGAAGGGCAAAATGCTACAGAATTTGATGTTGATTGTTGAATTTATTATTGGGTTTTATTTTCCTCACTGGTTCAATGTAAAACTTAATCCAATGTGGATGGAGGGGCCCAACCACATCTTGTTTCAATTACAGCTACTGAGAACCCAAAGGAAAGTAGTGGTGGACATCGTGTTACCTGTGGTGAGAAGGTCCGCTTGGTATGCTAGGCCAGAGGCAGTTTTGCAAGCAATACTCTGCAGCCAATGTACCAAAGAGCGAACTGAGGCTGTGGAAATCATTCTAAAGCTTAGAGGAACATCACTAGATGATGACCAGCAGGGAGACTGCTCTGTTCAGACAAGGAACCGCTTCATCCTCGACAGAATGTTTGAAATCGTAGGTTTCCGCAAGCTGAAGTCTATATTAGACTCGCGTGTTACGGATATGATTTATTTTGACACGGTTCTTGAATACGCATACACCGCTCTGCTCGACGGATTTATCGAATGTAGGAATGAATAAGGCGAGAATAGTCTAGAGCTGGATGCATATTTAAAAGGTTCAGACTCTTCGAAATATCCCGAACTTTGGTACAAAGCACTTGAGCGGTACAGGGCAGAGCTTGCCTACACTGTTCACCCTGAAGAGCTGTATCTGTATATAATGAGTAGCTGTCGTTACGACTTGGAAGATTATTTCAATTGCCGCTATGCAGAGTGAAGAAGAGAGTTCACGATTGAAAAGCTTGGGACGGTAAGAAAAAACCCTCGATTGGAAAGGAGTCTTTATAAACTTGTATTTAATCATGATGTGGTTAACGATGACCTCTTTGTGCGTGCTTTTGATTGTATTCTAGCCGTGTTTAAAGATAACTTGCCAACCGAATGTGAAGTGGGCAAAAAAATAGTATTGAACGATATGAAAGCCATTTAAATCGAGTATAGGTATCCGTATAACTTGAGCGGTGAAGTAATGCTTGGGCGGTTTTATCATGTAGTGCAAAGTAATAACGATGAAAATGTAGACTCGATTACGTGTGAGTTTAGCGTTTTGCGCCGTACAACATGAAGTATTTTGATTTATATTTATTTTCAATATATTTAATTATTTAATTGTATATATATATATATATATATATATTTCCTGTACTAATATGCAACTGATTATACGCCTTCATTTAGTATATTATTATTTTCAATATATTTAATTATTTAATATAACTGTGTGTATATATGTATATATATATATATATGAAAATGATTTCAAGAAAGTAACACGTGAAAAATATTTATGATGAATAAAACTACGAAGGAAAGGAAACACAGAATGGTGCTGAAGCGCTTTCGTCTAATGACATCCTCAGGAACACTGAAGTATATAAAGAGTTACAGCCTATATATAGGTTACAGAAAAAAAAATATATATATACAATAACCGGAGAGATAAAAATAAAAATTAAACATTAAAGGAATGTGGGAGGAGCATACAAATTTGTAAGGAAAAGCTATCGATTTTTAGCACAAGATCAAATGAATTGTTTCCAACCAATGTTATAGATAATTAAAAAAAAATACAAATTTATACTGGAAATCTGCCAGGGTTTTAGCACTCTGCCCTTCTTGTTTAAGTTCGATATATATAAAAATAAATTGAAAAATAAAAGTTATTAGAGTAGCGTACAAGTTTACCAAAGATTTAGCGTTCTACCCTTCTTATTTAAATCTGTCCTGAAGGAATTCAAAACAACAGGATCGAGTTGAAAAAGACCTTTGTTTATGTTTGAGTTATTTGTAAGTTGGATAATGACAGACTCAAGAATATTTCTATTAACAATGTTGCTAGAGTGAAATAAAACTGAAGCATTATTCCAATCAATAGAGTGGGATAACTCTGACAAATGGACAAAAAGGGCACTGGACGACTGTCCTGTTCTAACGGAATATTGATGCTGTTTTATAGGTGTGTGCAAATCCTTTCCCGTCTGACCTATGTAAAAGGAATCACATTGTTTACAACCAATTTTATAGATAATGCCTGAATTATTGGTAGGGCTATTTTTTACTATGATATTTTTCACAATATTGTTATATGAAAATACTGCATTAATATCCAAAAGTTTAAGTACATTAGCAATGCCTAAAAAGCCCGGGAAAAATGGAAGTACTAAAATATTCTTTGACAAAGTACGAGTGTTATTATTCACACGATAGAAAGTTCGTTTTGCCTTGTTGAGACAAAATTCCATAAACGCAGATGAATAACACAGATCACTTCCAATACCGGATTTTTTCCAATTCGGCATCGATGTATTCCGGACTGACATTCCTAAGGACGCGGAGAAACATTGAAGAAAAAATGGCCTTCTTAGTGAGGGTGTCATGTCCCGAGTAAAAGTGTACGTAGGACAAATTGTTTTTTTTTTTCCGATAGATACTAAACTTAAAACCTGGGCTTTCCCTATGTACACGCACATCCAAAAACGGGATTGAGTTGTCTTGTTCCACTTGTAAAGTAAATATTGTGAAAAATATCATAGTAAAAAATAGCCCTACCAATAATTCAGGCATTATCTATAAAATTGGTTGTAAACAATGTGATTCCTTTTACATAGGTCAGACGGGAAAGGATTTGCACACACCTATAAAACAGCATCAATATTCCGTTAGAACAGGACAGTCGTCCAGTGCCCTTTTTGTCCATTTGTCAGAGTTATCCCACTGTATTGATTGGAATAATGCTTCAGTTTTATTTCACTCTAGCAACATTGTTAATAGAATATTCTTGAGTCTGCCATTATCCAACTTACAAATAACTTCAATATAAGCAAAGGTCTTTTTCAACTCGATCCTGTTGTTTTGAATTCCTTCAGAACAGATTTAGATAAGAAGAGTAGAACGCTAAATCTTTGGTAAACTTGTACGCTACTCTAATAACTTTTATTTTTCAATTTATTTTTATATATATCGAACTTAAACAGGAAGGGCAGAGTGCTAAATCCTGGGAAGATTTCCAGTATAAATTTGTATTTTTTTTAATTATCTATAACATTGGTTGGAAACAATTCATTTGATCTTGTGCTAAAAATTGATAGTTTTTCCTTACAAATCTGTACGCTCCTCCCACAATCCTTTAATGTTTAATTTTTATTTTTATCTCTCCGGTTATTGTATATATATATATTTTTTTTTTCTGTAACATATATATAGGCTGTAATTCTTTATGTACTTCAGTGTTCCTGAGGATGTCATTAGACAAAAGCGCTTGAGCACCATTCTGTGTTTCCTTTCCTTCGTGGTTTTATTCATCATATATATATATATATATATATATATATATATATATATATATATATATATATATATATATATATATTCCTGTACTAATATATTGATGGTTATACTACAACGTTTTGTATATTTATTATTATATATATATATATATATATATATATATATATATATATATATATATATATATATATATATATATATATATTATTATTTTGTTATCATATATATTCCATTCTATATTTATTTTAATTATATATTCATCGTTCGTATTTCTTATGCTATTATTATTTTTGATGATATATATTCCATTGTATATTTATTTTCTATATATTTCGTGAAATTTAATCCATTAATTCGTCTAAATAAACAGAATGATGTAATGTTGTTTTATTTAATTCTTTTGGTTGTACACGACACTTAATTACAACAAATGGCTGCCTTCTAAAACTGCTGACGGATTTCTAAGCCAACTGTCAAAAATATCTGGATAGCACAATCTGGCAACCCTAATAATGTACACCTGAACAAGCCAATTACGCCTTCTAAGTCAACTGGCTGTTTAAGCCAGAATATATGTTTTAATGAAATAAATAAACGCAATCTGACAACTCAATAATGTACACCTGAACAAACTATTTACGCCGTCTAAGTCAACTGGCTGGTTAAGCCAGAATATATGGTTTAATTAAATAAATAGCGCAATCTGGCAGCTCAGTCAGATAAGCCAACTGGCTGATTAAGCCATCTGGCTGATTAGGAACATATTAAGACAATGGCCGCTCGGCTGAAGTCTTAATATGCGTTTGGCTCCTGCCTGGCGAACACCTCTCTTCCTCTCTCTCCTTCTCCTGTCTTTCTCTTGGGGGATAACTCCGCCTCTAAGTTGCATAACACCTTGTTGCTCTTGCAACATTCCCCCTCCCCGTTTGTTGCATAACATCATGCACCATTCCCCCTTCCCCTTTGTTGCATAACTTATGCAACATTGATGAACATTTGCAATTGCATTGTACTCTCTCCTTTTGCCCCCATACTACTTTGCTTTTTTGTTTTAGCAACATTTTAAGTTTGCGCCCAATATTGAAATATTGAGTGCCTATGTTTGATGAAGATTTACACTAAAACGTTACCAGATACAGATGTCCAGCAAGCATGTTTGGAAACTACAAATTACAAGCTTTCCAAAAAGCACTGTTTCATGTGGTTCGCCTTAGTGGTACCGACTGGGCAAAATCTGCGGTCTGGCTCACGGACTATATTAAATGGCATACGTGTGTAGATGTGTATATACAGTGCCCGCGAAAAGTATCCGATCACCCTTGAAATTTGTATTTTTTACATAAAAAACAATGTTTAAATGTATACTAACCTTATATTAGTATTTTGTCATCTGTCCTTTGGTTTGGATGACTCGTTCTAGACGTTTTGGCATGGATTTAATCAAGTTTTGACAAACTTCCACTGATATTTCCTTGCACCATACCTTTCTGATGGCCTCTTGTAATTTTTCGACTGAGCCAGTGTCGTGGCATTCAACCTTATTCTTTATTATTAGCCACAGATTTTCTATCGGATTGAGATCTGGACTATTACCAGGCCAATCCAAAATATCAAATTTATTGTCAGTAATCTATTTTGTCACTATTTTGGCCCTGTGACATGGTGCACCATCATGCATCTATGTTTTTGTCCTTTGGATTGCCATTGCCATTGGAAGTTTATCCTGTAGCATTGCTAAATACCGTGCACCATTCATAGTTGTGTTCTTCGGAAGAAAATATAAGTTTCCACGCCCATAGTAACCGAAACAACCCCAAACCATCACACTTGGAGGGTGTTTCATTGTCTTTAGGGTGTATTTAGGGTCCATCCTATTTGAGCCAATAGGCCGGCGAACCTTTTTTGGACAACTTCTGAATGTCAAAAATGTCGACTCATCGCTAAATAAAACCTTCTTCCAGTCATCAACAGTCCAATGAATGTATTTTTTACAAAATGCGACACGTTTTTTACGCATTTTTTCATTAATGAACGGTTTCTTAGCAGCATGGCGAGATGGTAATCCGAGTTCTTTTTGGAGCCGCTCCTGGATAGTTCGTTCAGAAACACCAGATAACAAATTATTCATATTAAATTTTATTTCTTTCGCAGTTATTGTTGGGTTTTTCAATACTAAACGTTTCATAAGTTTGTCTGTTCGCGAATTTGTTTTTCTCGGTCTGCCAGATCGTTTTTTAGGGACTGGCGTGGTTAGGCCACCATTGTTCTTAGCCCGTGAAACGCCAAAAATTAACGGTACTTTGGGATATGTTTAATTCCTTAGCTATCTGTCTCTGTGATTTCCCACATGCATGCAAAGCAACAATAGCACCTCGACAATCACTCTTAAGTTGTTTTTTAGCACACATTATATATAAATTTTATTTACACCACTTTCTGTAAAAAAAAAAAAATATCAAGAAATTTACACAAACAGTGAAATCTGACAAATTTGAGACACAGCCACCCGCAACGAAGGCTACCAGAACACTAATTTGAGAATGCGTTGGATAGCTCTCATATCAGCGAGCAACCTCAAAGTTACCAGATGTCGCTAGAACAAATAGAAAGTGAATTACGTGTCTCTGAATATCAAGGGAAAATATTGTATTTTCTTGAGTGATCGGATACTTTTCGCGGGCACTGTAGTTGGGAATATTTTATAATATAAAATAAGATAAGAAAATTTAATTTATAAAAATGAAAAAAACTTTTGGGGAAGATGAACACAGTATTTGAATTTGTTGGTTTACGTCGTCGTCGTCGTCGGCCTATGCAAGCTACGGCTTGGGACCGTAGCGCATATATCCGGTATAGGTTAACCTGGATGATGTAGCCATAAGCACTGCCGCTAGTTAAGTGCCAACCAGTGATTATCTCACTAGCCGTATTGAGTCCGTTAGGCGAAACTGCGACAGTACCAAAGGTGGAAAATATAACCTTTGGTTTTCTATTATTTATTTGCAAAATGGACATGGTATTAGATTAAAATAATTATTTGAATATAAATAATTAACTGACAATTGTGATATATAATTAATTATGTTTACATACAATAAAATAATATAGTATACATAAAATTAGTATTAATGTGGTTCACAATTGAATTATGATGGGTAACTAATTTAAAATGAATTTATAACTATTCCGAAATTCAAGACGGTAAAATTAACATTTATCTTGAAACTAAAATAAGAGTATTCACTACACACTCCCCCACCAGAGAGGAAGTTCAAAGAGTTCCGAACGACACAGATTTCCGCTGAACCTTTTTGGTAGCTACATGTACCTCGCTTAAGGTTGATTCCAAAAACGCAGGCTTAAGACGATCGATAGAAACCTTGTCGACCTTGGAACCGCGCTGGATGAGAAATGATTTGCGCGTACGTCGGAGAACTTCATAGGGTCCGTCATATGGACATTGGAGAGGCCGTTTTGGGACAGGTACACGAACGAAAACGTGGGTGCAAGATTGGAGGGCTGGGGAAACAAAGATGTTCTGTTGGCTAGTCAATCGAGGGGGAACAGGCTGAAGGGACTGCATGTGAGAGGAAAGTGTTTGAGCGAATTCCGTAGGATCGCATGACTTATCCCCTGCAGTGAAGTAGCCACCTGGTAGCCGCAGTGTTGTTCCATAGACTAGTTCAGCCGCTGTAGTCTTCAGATCACTCTTAAATGCAGAGCGAATACCAAGCAACACGAGTGGAAGCTTATCCATCCAATGGGAGTCTTCGTGACACATAAGGGATGACTTCAGCTGGCGATGGAAGCGTTCGACGAGGCCGTTAGCTTGCGGATGATACGCACAGGTATGCGCATGTACTGTACCCAACAAGCTGGTAAACTTCTTCCAAAGCGAAGACTCAAATTGGCGACCTTGGTCAGTGATGACTTTTGTCGGCAATCCAAATCTTGATACCCATCCATGAAGAAAGGCTCTTGCAACAGTGTCCGCTTGGATATCAGGAAGTGGGATGGCTTCAGGCCATCTGGAAAAGCGGTCGAGACAGGTGAGCAGATAACGTTGGCCTTGAATCACTGGAAGAGGGCCAACAATGTCTACATGAATTATTTCAAATCGCTGGGATGGGGGCGGAAATGCGTCAAAGGGGGACCTGGTGTGCCTTTGGACTTTGGCACGCTGGCAGGCAAGGCACGTTTTGGTCCAATGTTTGACATCCTTCCGCATCGAGGGCCAAACAAAGCGAGAGGTAACCAGGTGTTGCGAAGCACGGATACCAGGATGGGAGGGCTTATGAAGATCCGTGAAGACTGCTTTTCTGTGACATGGAGGGACATAAGGGCGAATAGCAGCTGTTGATACGTCGCAATAGAGGGGCACAGACAATCCTGGCATACTCATTTTCTTGAGGGAAAGTGAGTGAGTGGAGTCTTCTCTGAGCAGGTCTTGTAGTTCCGTATCCTTATCTTGATCCTGTGCAATAGCATTCCACAGTGTAGAGCTGAGGGTAACAGAAGTAATCTCTATTCTTGAAAGTGCATCCGCTGGAGTGTTCAAGACACCTTTGATGTGGCGGATATCTGTGGTAAATTGCGAGATATAATCGAGTTGCCTGATGACTCTGGGAGAGTGGTTACAGCTGTTTTTATTGAAGACAGTGACCAAAGGTTTGTGGTCGGTAAAAACACAAAACTCTCGGCCTTCAAGGAAATGTTGAAAATGCTTCACGTTTAAGTAAATAGCAAGAAGTTCACGTCCGAAAGCACTATAACGCGTTTGGGCTGGCTGCAGCTTTTCGAGTAAAATGCGATGGGTGCTTGTTGACCGTTAATGGTTTGTTCCAACACTCCACCGATCGCAACATCTGATGCATCGACCGTCAGAGTTAGGGGGGCATCACTGATAGGAAATGACAGAGACAATGCACTATTGATAGCATTTTTGGCATTGTCGAACGCCTGTAAACTATCGCTACACCATAACAATTTCGTTACCTTGCGTTTGTGCTTGATCATAGCGTGTAGAGGAGCAAGAACACTAGCACAGTTTTTAATGAACTTGTGGTAATAATTTACCAAACCTAGAAACCGACGTAACTCACGCTGATTACTTGGCATAGGGTAATTTTTTATCACTTCACACTTGTCCTGAAGGGGGGTAATTCCGTGCTGCGAAATCGTGTGACCAAGAAATTCCAAGGTTGGCTGTGCAAACACACACTTAGATGCATTAATAGTAACACCGTATTGTTCTAAGCGTTGAAAGAGGAGTGAAAGATGTTCCTTATGTTCCTCTTCCGTTGAGCTGGCTACAAGCAAATCATCGATGTAGGCATAAACAAAGTCTAAGCCTCTGGTGACCTCATCTATAAACCTCTGAAAGGTTTGCGCAGCATTCCGTAGCCCGAACGGCATCTTCACAAATTCGAATAACCCAAATGGTGTACAAACTGCAGTCTTGGGAATATCCGAAGGCTCTACGGGAATGTGGTGGAAAGCCTTAACGAGATCTATTTTACTGAAGATAGATTTGCCGTGGAGAAGAGAAGTAAAGTCTTGGACATTTGGTACCGGATATCGGTCCGGGATGGTTGTCGAATTCAAAAACCGGTAATCCCCACATGGTCTCCAGTCTCCTGACTTCTTCTGGACCAGGTGTAGGGGAGAAGACCAACTGCTTTTGGAAGGTCTTATTATCCCAAGATCCATCATAAGCTGGAATTCCGATTTGGCAGCTTTCAGTTTGTCCGGGGCAAGACGTCTGGGTTTTGCAAACACAGGGGGACCTTTTGTTGTAATGTGATGGGTAATGGTGTGCTTAATGGTATCACCCATCTGCATCGGTTGAAGAATTCCTGGATATCGCTGGAAAAGGCACTGGTACATGGAATTAGGGGGAACGAGGGAAAGTGCAGAGTTCGAGGCGTCCGGAAGGGCAACCTGTTTGGCAAGAACAGAAAGCAGTGTGGCCTGGTCGCATAAGCGTCGCTTGTCAAGATCCACCAGGAGTTTGAAATGCTGGAGGAAGTCAGCGCCGATTATGGGATGCCGCACTTGAGCACAGATGAAAATCCACTTGAAGGATCGGTGAAGGCCCAAGTTTAGTTCACGCGACTGAGTACCGTACGTGGGTATGCGTGAACCGTTAGCAGCGTATAGAGGCGGAGATTCCGAGTGCGTATGACCAGATTTTTGAGGGAATACACTGACTGACGCTCCGGTATCAACCAAGAAATTGACACCAGAGTTCCTGTCCTTTATGAATAACAGGTTGGCAGTGCGAGTACTAGACGCCATTAGGACTCGCTGCTGGGGTTTTCCGACGAAAAATTGCAAGGGGAGATGCACTTCCTAGCCTTCTTTCCAAATTTCGAGTGGTAGAAGCAGATCTTCCCGGAACTCGAACGATGCCTCTTCGTAAATCTTGACCGAGAATGGCTTCTTTGCCGTTGATTTTGTAGCAGAGAACAAACGTGGTTGAGTTGTTGACTTAACTCTTTCACTTTCAACTCCAGTTCCGATTGTGTGTTCACGTTGTTGACCGGAGCTGTGTCAATCTCCACTACTTTGTCGGCAGTTTCTGCTAGTTTATCAACTGGAGTAGCAGGATCCATAGTGGCCAAGACACGCTGAGCTGATGGAGGAAGTTTCTGCAAGAACAACTGTCTAAAGATGTCCTTATCGAAGGTTTGTGCGCGTTCGCCTAGAGCGCACTGCATAGCCCTCAGCATTTGAGTGGGCTTACGGTCTCCAAGTTCTTCTTTTGAGATTAACTGATGTAGTTTCTCACGCTCGGAGACAGTGGTGCGGCACAGGATGGCAGACTTCAGATCGTTGTACGGGTCCTCACTCGTGGAAGTAGATACGATGACGTCACGGACTTCAGAGATGATGCTCGCTGGTAGAGAGGACAAAACATGATCGTATTTCGTCCTGCTAGCGGTGATCCTTCCCAAGTTGAATTGTGATTCCACTTGGTGGAACCAAATAAATGGATCACCCGGCCAGAAGACGGGGAGCTTTACGCTCAAGTGGGAGATGGCACCAGCGTCGTCAGGCATCTTCTCCTATGCTTGCTGACGTACAAGCAAGACGACAAGTTACCAACGAAGGAGTGGAGGTTGAGACGAGCGCAGGCACAGAGCGCACGGGCAGGGGTGAGGGGCAGAGGGCACGAGCGACATTACAGTCTGGTCCTAGTCGCTCGGGTGAAGGGGGTGATGGGCACGAACGACGTTACAGTCTAGTCCTAGTCGCTCGGGTGAAGGGGGTGATGGGCACGAACGACATTACAGTCTAGTCCTAGTCGTTCGGGTGAAGGGGGTGATGGGCACGAACGACATTACAGTCTAGTCCTAGTCGTTCGGGTAGAAGGGGTAATCCAGCTCCGGGGTCACCAATTGTTGGTTTACGTCGTCGTCGTCGTCGGCCTAGGCAAGCTACGGCTTGGGACCGTAGCGCATATATCCGGTATAGGTTAACCTGGATGATGTAGCCATAAGCACTGCCGCTAGTTAAGTGCCAACCAGTGATTATCTCACTAGCCGTATTGAGTCCGTTAGGCGAAACTGCGACAGTACCAAAGGTGGAAAATATAACCTTTGGTTTTCTATTATTTATTTGCAAAATGGACATGGTATTAGATTAAAATAATTATTTGAATATAAATAATTAACTGACAATTGTGATATATAATTAATTATGTTTACATACAATAAAATAATATAGTATACATAAAATTAGTATTAATGTGGTTCACAATTGAATTATGATGGGTAACTAATTTAAAATGAATTTATAACTATTCCGAAATTCAAGACGGTAAAATTAACATTTATCTTGAAACTAAAATAAGAGTATTCACTACAAATTTTTCTTTTCTTATTACTGTTCATGTTAAAACAAACATTATTCCAAATCTAATATTACATTAGAAAAAAGTCTTCTTTCCAAAATTGCTTTTTTGCAGTTATAACCAACGTATATATTGTGTGTGTGTGTGTGTGTGTGTGTGTGTAACGTATGGATGTAAAATAGTGTAAAAATTCGCGGCTACCTTCATCTCGGAATACGTTTCAACCAGAACAAAAATTTATGAATGCTTTACAGATAATTTCCTGCAATAAGAGTACATAAATTACCTTGTTAATTTAGCCTCATTTGCATCCCTAAAGCTTTTCATAAGCTATCATCCTATGACAACTAGCATCACTTTCATTTAAGAGCCATTTGAGATTATCAGACACAAGTAGAAAGAGGTGATTAGGGCAGAGATAATATAAATTTATATTACAATATTATAACCGTTAAGAAAGTGTTGTGTATATACTATGAAAATCGTGTAACGGGACAATAGTAATGTAACAATGTTAATAGCGTAGAAAACCATTGTAATCTTGAATATGATATCATAAAATATTGTCGGAGATTATCAACACAAATATTGAAAATTTAGATAAATTATTGCATACAAAAATGTAAAACATTACCAAAAAATAATTATCAATAATAGAGGAAAAATTTAGGAGAATAAAGTGAAACACTGCAAAAACTAAGAAGAAACTATGTGGTAAAATTCAATTTCAATATTATACCTGTAACATTGAGCAAAACGTCGAAAACTAAAGATGGTTTGGTGGCAACTTGACATCTGTACAATCCTCTGTCTCCTTCTTCCACCTTCGCTATTATCAATTTCCATCGCTTCCAGCCGTGTCCCGATTCGTACTGCAATTCGTACCTGAAATTAGATAAACATTAAAAGTAAAAAATTTACTTTTATTTAGCTAGTATAACAAGGAAGCATATGAAGCGTTTTGGACTGTTTACATATACACTGATTTGGTCTGTGTTGTTCTTTTATCAGTAACTAGTACGCTGTGTGCAGCATATACGATAGTGAATCGTTTTTCCATATTATAACAATTTATTTCGTATCTGATTCATACGTCCGAAGGTCTCAAAGAGTTTCTTTCACGTAAATAGCACGTTTCGTCTTTTTATTTGCAAGAAAAAAAAAAATATATATATATATATACATATACAGTATGTGTGTGTGTGTGTGTATATATATATATATATAATATATATATATATATATATATATATATATACATAATTCGATATATAATATCGAATAAACAAACTGAAATCTCACCGAATAGTATGAATCGTGGTGAGAAGTTTTCTAGAGGTGAGATTTAATCATTCTGGAGGGCTAGAAACTGGCACAACGCTCAGGCCAACGAATGCGACCCATTGTCTTAATTCCTGTATTATTATTATTAGTAGTAGTATTATTACTATTACAGCAGCATCTGGGTTCGAACCCCCGATATCGGTGTCTTCACTTCGCTTACAAGGAAACGGTGTTACCTAATGAGCAACGGTCGCTGATATGTAAATGAACACATTTCTTTATTCTAATACCGATGAAAAGTGTACCATTTCGACTCCTTTTGATTCTTGGAACGAGTGAGAAAGACGCATCGTAGTCTTAAAGTGGGTGTTGGGAAGTGAAATAAATGCAACTGATAATAATATATCACTGCATCGACAACCGTTTGTATTCTTAACATCTGTTACCAAATTCTAACTTCGAACATCGATAACGGATCAAATGCGTGCATATAAAAAATGTGCCGCATTTGATAAATCAATTTAATTCAGCGCTTGTTGATGCATTAATTACGGAAAAACAATTTATCAATAAGTCCACATGTATCTCTCCCTGTTTGAATTTAGCTATCGAGAGTACAATAGATTCGTTAACGAATGGAAAAGAGAAGGAAATAATGTGAAGTTTTGGCTTGTATTTCGTCTAAATTATTTAAAGCGATTGAAAATGTGGACATATAAATTTTATCAAAACTGTCGACTGTCGTGTTAACTCACGTTCTGAATCTGAGAGTGATACTATGAACACAGTAGCAAAACCCTTTGGGTACATTAAATACAGTAATAAAATGGATATATATATATATATATATATATAGATATATATATATAATATATATATATATATATATAGTTGTAAATCCCCAAGTTGGTCGAACATTTGTGTAAATTTTCGTCCTTGACCATTTTTTACCCAGTAAGTCGAACAGGTTATACATTTTATATTTTCAAATATTTAATCACTTTCGCTTGTGCCAAGGAAAAGGGAGAGGGGTTCTCTGAGAAAGTTTAGAGAAAACGTTTTTTTTTTTTACTGTATAGCCCTACTATACAATGATGACACAATGATTAGGAGCTATCAGTGAGTGGTTTAAATGTTGTTCAATAGATATAAATTTGTATCAGTAAATAAGGTCTGCTCAACTAAAACTATTGTCAAACATAGTGTGTCCCAGGGTTCAGTCTTGGGTCCAAAGTTATTTTTATTATATACTAGCAGAGCCAGCCGGCGTTGCCCGGGTGGATGAACGATATATATATATATATATATATATATATATATATATATATATATGCTAGGTTAGGTCAACTGAATGCCCGTTAGGTTAATTGTACGCCCTTGATGATTGGTTAGGTTAAGTCGTGATATTTTCGTTAAAGCTAACGAAAATATCACGACTTAGCCTAACCAATCGTCAAGGGCGTACAGTTGACCTAACCGGGCATTCAATTAACCTAACCGGGCATTCAACACCCAGGTGCACAACCTCGGGACCTAATAAATGTGTGTGTGAAGTTTCATGTTTGTAACTGCTTCCATTTTGGACCTATGGCTGGAACACACACACACACACACGCACACACACACGCGCGCGTCCTTTTATTATTATAGAAGATAAATGATCTTTCGCATGCTTCTGATATACTGAACTTGTTTTTTCTTGTAAAGATGTTAATTCAGCTAAGAATATATTTAAATCAGAATTTATCAATGTAATGAGATCGTTCAGTTCGAGTAAACTCTTCCTAAATACCAGTAAAATAAAAATCATGGATTTTACTAATAAACGAAATGTGTACCTCGATCAACTAAATCTTGATGAAATCATTGAAAAGAAGTGTATTGTACAAAATTTCTAGGTGTAACGACAGACTAGAAATTGCAATGGAATGATCATGACAAAATAGTTTTCTTGCGCTTCCTTATACAGGGTGTTTCAAAAGTTCGGAATCACAAGAAATATTTTTTTTGTGTATATATATATATATATATATATATATATTATAATATAATTGAAAAATAAATATTCCTATGATTCCGGACTTTTGAAAGACACTATATAACGTACTGCATCCTTGTATGGAGAAATTCCACTAACAACGTTTTAAACAGTAACTTTGTCATCCAAAAACGAGGAATAAGGTTATTATCTGATTCGGATTTCCATGATCATTCAAGTACAGTATATTATTTAAAGAGCTAAAACTACTAAAGCTCAATGATATAATCAAACTGGCACCTTTTATTTTCATTTACGAGTGTAAGAGCAAAATCATTAACTTACACTGGATAAATAAATATTTTGCAACTCATCAAGAAATCCACACGTATCAAAGCACATTATACCTCAGTTTATTAGATTGTCTTACCCATTTTCATTGGACTGAAACTATGGAATGATTTACATGCTGAAATAATTTGTTCTTAATGTAAATTCACTTAAAAACAAGTTGAAATTTCAATTAATAATGAATACCAATAAAAATATAAGATTAAATGTATATTATTCTATTGCTTGTTCATTTCTCGTGTCTAATCTAGGATTAAATGTACAGTACATTACTCGTTTATTACTTGTTCATTTCTCAATTTCTGGTGCCTTTGGTATCATATCCTCAATAACTTTCTCTGTATTTGTTTCATATCTATAATAATAGTAATTTAAGATTAATATATACTGTATTTTCACTATTATTAATTCGTTTGTGTATTAATCATAATTTGAACGTGATATATATATATATATATATATATATATATATATATATATATATAATAGCGAGGAATAAGAGGACGAACAGATGGTACATGTTTATTTACAAACTTTTCGGAAATTTTCATTTTCCAAAATCAGTGCTAAAATTTATAAAAGCAGGTAAAAAAAATGAATAATATAGTGAACGGAAACTTATACAAGATCTCTAAATAAACGTGTGATGTTAATGGTGTTTATATTTAAGTAATTCAAATTAAAAATAAAATAATATAAAATATAGAAGAGTGATCAGTCGTCAAATATAAAGTAAAAAGCGAGCAAAATTGAGAGGAGCCTTACAGGTTGTTATTGTCGGGGTAAGAGTACTAATTGAGCAGAGGGTTGGGAATGATTGGTTGTTGAAAGGGGTCTATATTAGAAGAGATGGAGCCAGACGGAGCGATGGTGAATTTCTTCTCAGTGGTAGGATATGACAGTTTATTTGGCTATGTTTAAGTTAAAGGCAGAACTATAGTCGTTGAGAGTTGGTTTAATACTGAGGATGTATAGGGACACCAGAATGCGGAGGTCGGTTACATGGTTGTTTGTGTTAATAATTTTGAAATTGGAGGGAAGTAGTGGGTGGTTGTAAAGGTGGCAGTGATCTCTTTTCAACTGTGTTCGCTGCAAAGCGAATTATATTGGTAGCACCATTCGCCAATATCAAACCAGAGTGGACGAGCATCGCGGTATTTCTGCCAGAACATCGCAACCCTTAAATAAACTCTCTAAACCAGCAATAAGAGATCACTGCCACCTTCACAACCACCCACTACTTCCCTCCAATTTCAAAATTATCAACAGAACCAGCCATCTAACTTACCTTCGCATTCTGGAGCCCCTACACATCCTCAGTATTAAACCAACTCTCAACGATTATAGTTCTGCCTTAACTTAAACATAGCCAGATAAACTGTCATATCCTACCACTGAGAAGAAATTCACCATCGCTCCGTCTGTCTCCAACTATTCTAATATGGACCCCTTCCAACAACCAATCATTCCCAACCCTCTGCTCAATTAGTCCCCTTACCCCGACAATAACAACCTGTAAGACTCCTCTTAATTCTGTTCGCTTTTTACTTTATATTTGACGACTGATCACTCTTCTATATTTTATATTATTTTATTTTTAATTTTAATTGCTTAAATATAAACACCATTAATATCACACGTTTATTTAAATATATTGTATAAGTTTCCAGTCATTATATATATTCATTTTTTTATCTGCTTTTATAATTTTAGCACTGTTGATGGAAAATGAAAATTTCTCAGACGTTTGTAAATAAAGGATGTACCATCTCTTCGTCCTCTTATTCCTCGCTAAGCTACGTTTCCCTAAGAACAAACCCTTCAATCAAGTTATATATATATATATATATATATATATATATTTAGTGGTGGACCGGATATCCGCATCCGCATCATTTTAACATCCGCATCCGCACTTCTGACTGCGGATGTTATGCGGATATTACATCTAATAAATTATGCAATTTACAATTAAATTAGCTTATAATGTAGCTTATAAGGCCCAGTCATGCACATTTCATGTAAAGTATTAATTATTAATGAACAAACAAATATATAAACCTCAAAATATAAATACCTGGTAACACAGAAACTTGAATGAAACTTGTTTCATTGAATTTTCTGTGGCTGAAACTCTTGAGAAAGTTATTATTTTTATCATAACATTAATATTAATTTTAATTCTTATGAATTGCCTGCCATAATAGTAATATCACGAAATTTGAAAAATTGTCATATATTTATAATTCTATATTATATTGATAGATTAATTAAATATCCGCATCCGCATCCGCGGATATTGAAATTAAAGATCCGCATCCACATCCGCAGATGTTGAAAAATTGACATCCGGTCCACCACTAAATATATATATATATATATATATACATTTTAACTGCAAACAACACACGGTATAATTAATGTACAGAACGACGCTTGTGTAGAAGATCGTTCCGCACAAGATGAGGAGGGAGAACGAACAAATGAAAAATGAGGTACCAACCGGGAATCGAACCCGGGATCATCCGATTGCCGGTCAGATATGCTATCCACTACACCACGGACCTCGATCAATCAGAAGTCGTAATTCTCCTACATTAATTATACTCTGTGTTGTTTGCAGTTAAAATGTATACTGTATATGTACGGCATGCGAAGGTGCCCCCTCAGGGCATTGGTTTCTGCTCGTATGTAGGAGAATTACGACTTCTGACTGATCGAGGTCCATGGTGTAGTGGATAGCATATTTGACCGGCAATCGGATGATCCCGGGTTCGATTCCCGGGTGGTACCTCATTTTTCATTTGTTCGTTCTCCCTCCTCATCTTGTGAGGAACGCTCTTCTACACAAGCGTCGTTCTTTACATGGATATATATATATAAAATGGAAATATTATTGTACTATCCAAATGTTTTGGCTCCTCTTGCGGGGTGAGGCAACGCTCTTTGCTCTCTCCTATCCTGTTTAATGTGCAGATTGACGGATTAATTGCTTCACTTAATGAGGGAAACATGGGATGTTGTATAGATAACACAAGGATAAATAACTTAGTGTATGCCGATAATATTGTGTTAATAAGTCCCTCTGTTAAAGGTCTAGATCGGCCACTAAAAGTCTGCGAAGTGTATTCGCAGAAACATGATATTCTGTTTAATGTTACAAAAAATAAGGTTATGCAGTTCCATCCTGAAAGCTGTAATCAGCCAGCTGATATTAGGTTTAAAATGAGAGGTGAAGTAATTGAGGAAGTACAAGAGTTTAAGTCAGTGGTTCTCAAACTGGGGTATGGAATACCCCCAGGGGTACGCGAGGGAATCTTAGGGGGTACGCAAAGATGTCCTGAAACTATAATCCTTTTAATTTTATATACGATTAACAAACGGCCGCAAATCACACGGTCGTAAAGAAAGTAAACATCCTCTAGCTCTCTCGAAAATCCAGAAAATCCCGTGAAAGAATTCAAGGGGTACAGAAGAAGAAAAAGTTTGAGAACCGCTGGTTTAAGTATTTGGGTCAAACTATCACCAGCACTTTGAGTGATGACTCAGATATAAGAAAACAATCTCAAAGCCTTTATGCTAAAGTGAGTATGACTCCAAGCTAAAAACACTCTCGTTTGAACTTTCTACAGTAATATATACGAACAGCAACGCTGAGTGAATTATGAAAAAGGTTCTGGCAGAACCCAAATTTGTTGTACAACATGTCTTTTAGACTCCTACATAAATTACCCCTAGGATGCTCAGCTTCGCAAATGTTTGCTACTCGCAATGTCCCGAGCTTCCCGGAGGTAACTAGACGTGCTCAATGCAGCCTAATGCAAAGAATTATAAAATCAACAAACCCGATTAATTATCCAAGCTATCCATGAGTCCTGCCGTTTGTCTTCTAAGCTATGGAATTCTTGGTACGAAAACGTTTGTCTGTAGCTCCACTTAACTCCGACATTACTGTATTATTTCTCTATAATTGTATATATTTCTATACTTAGTATGTGAACTGTCATTGTATTATTAACAGTTGTCATATGGACTATGGTCTGGCAATAAACCTTTTCATTTTCATTTCATTCATATATATATATATATATACACACATCCCAGAGGTATACCATAATCTACATATGGAAAATTATCGAAAAACTGGTACCAAACCTCAAACGAAACCCAATTACCATCCAGACAAGGCTGGAAAATAGAAAAGGCAGAAGGTGTAGTGTTTCCAAATTAAAGACCCGACAAGGGACCTCCTCAACTCTAAAGGAAAATAGCTTGGTTGTTAGGGGGCCAAGAATTTTCAACTAGCTTCCAAAGGACCTCAGAAACATTACAGGGGTCAAAGTTGAAGTCTTCAAGAGAAGACTAGATGACTGGCTCAGGACGGTACCAGATGAGCCGGGTGTACCTGGCTATGTACGATGGAGAGCGCAAGAGAACAATTCGCTCCTCCACCAAGCCAGGAGTAGAGGCAGGGCCACCAGCTTGACCTTCGTGTGAAGAAAGACCAACGCACGGAACCCAAACAAGGTTAACAAGGTGTATATATACTGTATATATTATGTTACATTTATATAAAACAATAGTCCAACTGTCGACAGTATTATTTGTATTATTGCAACATAACAGAATATTAGAATATTTATTTTAGGAATAAATATATAAATACAATTCCATAAAAAGCATTTTCACAATGACTTTAATAACTTCACAATCGTTTAAATTCATTGTCTAATTTTCAACTATTTGTTCGTTTATATATTTGAAGTTAATGAATATTTTTTATTAATGATTTATACATTATTAATCATAACTATCTGCGAAGCAATGTTTTATCTTTAATTGAGAGCCCAGTAAAGCCTAAAGCTTAAAGGCCAAATAAAATAAAATAAATAGTTCACTTTCACAATTATGTATTTCGTTAAAATTATTGTAACAACAAAAATCGTAAATTTCCATATTTTTATAACTAAAAGACATTCAGTTCAATTCAATTATTTTTTCGAATTTCACCCGCGTTAAGATTTTAATTAAAAAACTCGAAGTCAAATAGGTCGTCCTTTAAGCTTCTTCAGACTCCAAACGCCATCTGATTTGTTTTAGATTAGGTTACGCTGTGTTAGGTTAGGTTACGCTAGGTTATGTTAGCTTAACCCAATTTAACCTAACCTAGTTTAACCTAATCCCCCAAAAGTAGGTCATACAAGAAAAAACGACTTATTTACAAAGTTCGACCTAACTGGTAAAGAAGGGGGGCTTACTCTTGGCGTTACGTGGGGATTTAGGCGCATATTTCATCGATGAAATAAGTATCACGTTTTTAAACTAACTCGTGTTTAAAAAAGAAAACCCATCTATAAATATTTTAATAAAATATGAATTAGTTTCTTAGTTTTTTAATTAGAAATTTGAAATAATTAACATCAACAATAATAAAGTTCAAAGGTTGTTTAACCTCCTTTGTAACGACAAAGGTCACGTGAAGGAGGAGACCTACAGCTTTACGTGGAATCCGAGTCACGAGCCGCTATATCATCCGAACGCAGAAGAACGACCACCCACCCAATTACTGAACAAACTCAACGTTGTTGAGTTAAGCTGTTACGCTGATCGAAGGGTCAACGTAACTCAGTTAAGACTAAACTGGATGGAACAAAATAATTATTTTTTTAATCTCCAGAAATCCACAAAAACGGAGTCGCGTTAACTCTAAAATACAAATAAAACCATTTAAAACACGAAACGAGAAAGAAATGACAAACATCAATCAATGAATGAATTGTGATGTGGAAATAAAACGTTTGAAAATGAAAGGAAAGTATTTGAAATGAATGTTAAAATCAATTTAAAGGATCAATACGAAACTCAAGTGGCGTCATTTCCTTTGGCATCATTACCCACGGTGCCATCTTCCTTAAGTTCCCTCTCCTTGTCGCCTTCCAAATTCAAGGACAAATTGTTTTCGTATTAAATACTGTACATTTACTTTGTTCATAACTTCTCGGGAAGAATGAGCCCATTCAAGCGTTAAGGTAAGTTAACTTTTCTTAGAACTTTATTAGATTTTGGAAGTTTTAGTACACACACGCGCGCTTGCGTGTGTGTGTGTGTGTGTGTGTGTGTGTGTTTTATAATGTGATACGCTCCTTTAACCCATTGAGTTCACCAGCACACACGACGATTTAACAAAACACTCTAAAGCTGACTAAACCCACACTCTTCAAACATTCAAAATTGTTAAAAAAGACCAAATCATTTTCAAGATGTAAGAGAGAGATTAGCAAGACTTATGGTCGCTTCCATCTGCTTCGTTTTAGATTGCTAAAAATGGATGTGTTCCCAGAATTGCTTCAACTTGCACGTTCGCTTCTCTTTTGTTCTGATTTTAGCTTTCCTCGCGTCATTTCTGTGTTTATATGGTTTTCGGTTCTCTCGTCTATGCATTCCTATAATGGAAAACTTTATTGTTAGTATGGTAAAAAAGAGTGGGCAAATATATTATATATATATATATATATATATATACACACCTTTGGTATCCTTTGGTTAGCTTCCGCCCGAATTGTTCATTCTGACGAAGGTCAAGCTCTTCACTCCACCTTAGACCTCCAGTTTAACGTGGAATCCGAACCATGCCCCATCAGCAGCCCAGTGTCTTAATCACTAGACCACCCAGGGTACCTATTTATCTACCAACCACTTTCTTTATTGTGGAGAAGGGTGAACAGCTGGGTTTTGTTGCGTGCCGGCTCCCGTCACCGGGTCTCGAACCTGTGGCCGATGGATTCGTAGTCAGCGACGCTAGCTACTACACCACCGAGGCGCATCATATATATATATATATATAGCTAGAGTGTGTGTGTGTGTGTGTGTGTGTGTGTGTAGGCAACTGGGCATAAGCAAGTTCAAAATGTGTAATAATTTACAGATGCAGTTTTTTTCCTGAGCAACACCTTTGGTACTTTGGAAGATTAAATATTATAGTTAAAATAAATAGAAACACAGTTACCATTGGAAAAAACATGTTACTGCTCATTAGGTTAGATAATGTTAGGTTAGTTTAAGGTTTATTGGCTGGTAGCTCACTATATGTATGAGCTTCAGAAAACACCCATATATGGAATTAAAAAGTATGTCCATCAGTAATGCAGAGATGTGTGTGTGTGCGTGTGCGCGAAGAAATGACATAAGTAAACACAAAGCAAAAATATAGACAGATTATCAATTGCATTTCAATTCTATCATTTAAAAAGGAAATACAGTGCGCCAAAATGATGTGCAATTTTTAAAATGGCTGCCATTTTCAGTGATGAATATTTTCTCTCTATTCTCAGATGATATAAAGAAGACATCAAAAAGTTTTGGTGATCAAAATTCTGACCATGTAGGCCAATTTTTCTGTCCCACAGCGGACAATGATCGTAGAAGCATATTTTGCCACTAAGTCGTATGTTGCAACAGAAAAACAATTTCATAGGGACTTTCCAAATACAAGAATTCCCAATTTAAAAACCATCAAATGTATTGTGGAGAAGTTCAGACATACGTCGAGTGTTAATGACCAGATAAGAGACCACAGTGGATAAACCGTAGATTCTGAGGAATTTTCTTTTTCACTGACAAGTCTCACTTTCATCTTAGTGAGTATGTCAACAAGCAGAACAATCGATTTTGGGTAGTCCAGCAACCAAATGAACGTGTAGCACCACCATTTTTCCGTTGAGAAAGTGGCAGTTTGGAGTGCTATCGGACGTAATGGTATCACTGGGCCATTCTTCCTCGAAAATGAATCAGGAAAAAATGTCACTTTCAATACAGAAACATACGTGAACATGT
>JAJOZX010001843.1:82500-222500 GCA_023014485.1 Bathynomus jamesi | reverse complement strand
AGATGCTCAGCTTCGCAGAAGTTTTCTACCCGCAATGTCCCGATCTTCCCGGAGGTAACAAGACGTGCTCAATACAATCTAATGCAAAGAATTAAAAAATCAACCAACCAGATCATCCAAGCTATCCATGAGTCCTGCCATTTATCCTCTAAGCCAGTGGTCGGGGAACAGGGGTAAATTACCCCAAATGGGGTCAATTTAAGAATTTTGGGGGTAATGCGTGCGGTATGAGAGACACTTCCCTCAGAGCCTCAGTCGTGTGTATGGTATCATGAAACGAAGAGGTGCTTTTAGTGCTTGACACTTTGTGCTGATATTTTTTTTCGTATATTTTTATTTTATTTTGTTACATAAATGTGGCGTTATTCTAAATTTTAGAATATTACGAATTTACGTCCTAATTTTCATGTTGTTGTATCAAAAATGAAACAGCATCATTTTTCCAAAACCTGAAGTGGAGATGTTTTGAATGAAATTCTTCAGTTCTTCAATCCTTTTTACTAATTTTGTTTGTGTGCTATTCTTATGCCAGCATGCGTGGCTTTTTTTTATTTCTCCATAATAATGGATCCAATAAACATTTTTTGAATTTGAATTTTTTGCATACCATATGCAACAATTTTAAGAGCAATTGGCTTGTTTTTGTTTACTTTAAAGTCTGGGGGTAATTTCATTTTACTCAAATAGATTTTTGGGTAATACTCAAAAAAGTTCCCCGACCCTTGCTCTAAGCTATGGACTTCTTGGTACGAAAAAGTCTGTCTGTAGCTCCACTTAACTTCGACATTACAGTATTATTTTTAATCAATTGTATATATTTCTATCCTTAGTATATGAACTGTCATTGTATTAATAATATTTGTCATATGGACTATAGTCTGCCAATAAACCTTTTCATTTTCATTTCATTTTCATTTATATATATATATATATATATATATATATAATATATATATATATATATATATATATATATATATATATATATATATATATATATATATATATATATGCATTTAACTGCAATGACCACGCAGTATATAAATGAATAGAAACGACGTAAATAAGGAGCGTCTCTGCACACGGGGAAGAGAAATAACGAATAAATGAAAAATGAGGCGAACCGCCCGGGAATCGAACCCAAGGCCTTCCAATGGTAGCGCATCCAACCGGCAATTGGAAGGCCTTGGGTTCGATTCCCGGGCGGTTCGCCTCATTTTTCATTTATTCGTTATTTCTCTTCCCCGTGTGCAGAGACGCTCCTTATTTACGTCGTTTCTATTCATTTATATATATATATATATGGGGTGTCCGAGAATTATCTGTACAATTTTTGGCTGTTATTAAAAGTCAACCATGAAGTGTAGAAATTCCAGTGTTGTCCCATTTTACAGAGAATCTCATTAAGTTTTTTCTGATACCACCACGTTTTTAAAAGTGTTTTAGAAATGTACGCGGGTGACAGACATTGATGATTTAAAAGCAAGAATCACAGCTGCTATTGAGCGAATTGATGTGGATATGCTGCAGCGTACATGGCAACATTTGGAGTATCGATTGGATGTTTTGCGAATCACTAATGGTGCACATATCGAATGTTTGTAACAACGTTACTTTAATAAAAGAAACTTTTGAAAATACAGATTCTAAATAATCTTGTTTAAGAATTTTACGTGTTTTATCAAGAATTTTATTAAAAGTTTAAATTGTACAGATAATGTTCGGACACACTGGAATTTCTAAAAAACTTGTCAAAACTTGGTATCAGAAAAAACTTAATGAGATTCTCTGTAAAATGGGACAAAACTGGAATTTCTACACTTCATGGTTGACTTTTAATAACAGCCAAAAATTGTACAGATAATTCTCGGACACCCTGTGTATATATATATATATATATATATATATATATATATATATATATATATAATATATATATATATATATATATATATAATAACAGTTCGGGGACGTATAAAATTGACGATATCATGTTAAAATTTCTTTTGCCTCTCATTAACCCTTGTTAAGTATGTGCTAATTGTTTTGTTTTCCTGTACGTTGTATATATTTATGGGCATCTCGCCTTTTATCTTCATTCCCTGACGAGGTGTAGCTTTGAATACACGAAAGGCCTTGGAATCGTTTTTCTTTTCCTTGTGGGTTTGCAGCATATATATATATATATATATATATATATATATATATATACACACACACACACACACACACACAAGGTGTTTCAGGAGGAAAGGTCAATACTTCGGGAGGTGATAGTATCGGTCATTGTGAGAAAAAAAGTTCATATGAACATGTGTCTAATTCTGAATAGTTACGGAGATAGAGCTGTTTGAATCTGATGCGCGCGCAGCTCTTCCTCCCCCTTCCCTCCCCTATGGAAAAAATAGGTCCTGCTCCAACCAGAGTAGCCTAAACACAACCTAGGCTATGTTGAAGATGGAAGACCTAGGCCAAAGATGAACCAGCCTAACTATTTGTCCATAAACAGGACTTCCATACTCTTTTGTTAAACAATTACAGCTGAAATGTCAGCTTATTTAACCTAAATTTAATAACCGAAGGGAAATTTATGAACTTCTTACCTTGAAACTGTTATGAATTTTTATCTCTTGACACCACTAAAACATTTTTATTCCGGCTTTTTCCGTCGCTGCTGTTATGCTTAATCAGCTTATGCTTATTCAGCTTCTCGCCCTGTTATTCTGCTTATCCCGATCTTTTTCTTCTTCTTCTTAAAACCGTGTTGCTATTTCTAGCCATGGGATCTTTTTTTCTTTTCATCCCATATTTGTTTCTTCGTTGGTGTCTTTTTAATTTTTCTCAGCAAGAGTTCATGTTCTCCTTCTGAGTTATTTTTCATTATTATTATTTATTTTAATGTCAATATGGCTTATCCAAGATTAGGTGGGTCTTCCATTTCGGTACTCCCAAATTTTCCATACATTGGGGCCAGCCAGAAAGGAAAAATTGCATGTGAAACCCAATTTTTTCTTTAATATTTATTAACCCATCTTAGATTACCTATATTTTATGTTTTATTTGTTATTCCATTTTTGTTTTTCCTCACTTTTTAATATAAAAAGTGTAGCATTTTATAAAGTCCTCACCCTTTTCAAAATGAAAGGGTGTTGCATTTTAGTTTATTTTCCATAGGAAATATTACAATACTCCAGCCCTTATCTTTTGTTGTAACATCTGCCTAGCTCGTAGAGCAGTTGAACGTTGTGGTCTACTATTTGTGGTATAGGTTATTGTAGTAGTAGGACTAGTTACATCATTTATTGAACAGGTTAGGTTTGGTATAGTTTGGGTCAAATTTTGATCATCATCAGAATCTATTATAGATTCATCATCTTGATCATTTTTGTTAACAGTAGTTGGTCCTACTTCTAGGGGGTATAAGAGTGATACATCTCTTATAGTTTCATCTGAAGCAGTTTTAAGTTTTACAACCCTGGTTAATCCATCTTCCCCAGTTTTTAGTTTTCAAACTCTACCTAATGGCCATCACTGTCTTGGTGTATTTTGTCTAATTAGAACTACATCTCCTACCCTTATTTTATTTACCCAGTCTTTGTTTTGTATATATTTATGTCTTTCTCTCAACCCAACAAGGTATTCATCACTCCATTGCTTTTTAAATTTTGTTTTTATATTTGTTATTTGTGATAATCTATTTTGCAAATCATGATTATTATCACTCCAAGGTGGATCATCCAAGGAGATATTGTAATCAGGTAGAAGGTTAATGACTTCTCCCTTAATCAAATGATTTGGGGTGAGAGGCTCTACATCATTAATATTATCCCCTACATAAGTAAGAGGTCTGTTATTGACAACATTCTCAATCTCACTAATGAGAGTGAGAAGTTCAAAGAATTCAATTTGTTTTTTACCTATTGATTTCTTTAGGCAATTCTTTATTGTTTGGATATTCCTTTCCCAGATTGCTCCATACCATGGTGATGCAACAGGGATGTATTTCCATTTTATTTTGTTATTTTGTAGATATGTTATGGTATGTGAATTTGTAATATGTCATTTATTTGGTTTTCACCAGCCTTGAAATAGGTTGCATTATCTGTCCAAACAATTTTGGGTACAGAATGCTTAGCACAAAATCTTCTAAAGCTATAGACAAATGATTCTGCGGAGAGATCACTCACTACGTCTAAGCTGACTGCTCTAGAAGATGAACATGTGTAAAGTATGATGTACATTTTTTGTTCTGTTGTTCCCAGACCAACAGTCAAACTTCCTGTATAGTCTATGCCAACTGTTTCAAAAGGCCTATTAAAGGTGACTCTCTCTGTTGGCAAATCAGGAGGATTGGTCTTCCTGAAAGATCTAGAATGAATCCTTTTGCAGGTGACACAGTTATTCAAAACTGTCTTTACAGTCATTCTGCCTTTGGGTATCCAATATAACTTTCTAATGGCATTTAATGTTTGTGGAACGCCCATGTGATAAAGTTCATTGTGTTTCTCTCTAATAATTAGGGTTGTAATGTGATGGAACCTAGGAAGAAGAAGGGGTTGTTTACTGTTATAGTATATGATTTGTGATTTGTTTAATCTACCCTTACATCTTAATAAGCCATCTTTGTCAATGTAAAGATTCAAGTTTATTACCACAGAGGGTACTTTGTTCATTTGTTTACCAATTGTTAAAAAATCTATTTCATTTTTGTATTCTGTTTGTTGTATGTGGTTAATCCAATATTTGGTAGCTAGACTTGTATACATTTCATTATCATTATTTCTTTGTTTATTTATTTCTTTAAACAGTTGTGAATGAATCTGAGACAGTAAGATGTTACCCTTACAAGTTTGCCAAAGTCAGAATAACTGTTATAATCTAATAGTGGCTCAACTTTATTTGTGGTTATCATGTTAAGTTTTACATTAATTTGTTCTGCTGGCCACATTGTTTCATCCTGAATGAATTCAGGTCCATGAAACCAATTTTTGTTGGATTTTAGTAATTTACAGGATAATCCTCTTGTGAGAAAGTCTGCAGGATTTTGTTTTGTTGGAATGTATCTGAAGGTTATGTCCAAATTTTGTCTAGCTTCTTTAATGTCTCTTAATCTGTTACGGACAAAGATTTTTTTTGAGTTTAGCTCATCAGAGTTGATCCATGCCAAGCAGATTTGACTGTCAAGCCAAATATATGTAGTTGTGATGTTTACATCATAATAGACTTCATGGAGAAATACTGTTATTTTTACAGCTAGATAACCCGCAAGTAGTTCAAGCTGAGGAATAGTTTTCTTTTGTTTTAAGGGTGTTACTTTCCCCTTGGCATAGATCAAATGGCTGCCATCCTCACCTACAAGGTAAGCGCAACAGCCATACACCTTTTCACTGGCATCACCAAATACATGCAAGGTTTGAGGTGTATCTCTGTGTCCACAAACTCTGTGAATATTTATGTTTTGTAATTTATTGAGATCTTTAGCTAACCTTTTCCAGCTATCTTGTTGTTTATTGGTTATAGGATCATCCCAGTCTACTTTCTGTTTCCAAAATTCTTGTAAAAGACCCTGGATCTGATAGTAGAAGGAAGGAGTAAACCCATAGGATCAATATTTTTGAACTTTCGGATAAGATCTTTCTTTTTGTGTTAGCTGTTGTATCTAAGGTGTAGCCTTTTGTGCAGAGTGAGTCATGAACTTTAGAATCTGAGTTCAAATCCCAGATCATGCCTAATGTTTTCACCCTGTTTGTTGGTTCTGTTAATCCTTTGTCTTCTGATTTTATTTTTTGATTTAGTCTCTCATTATTTGTGATCCACTCTCTTAATTCAAAATTACCTTCTTTCATTATTTTATCCGCTTTTATGTGAACTTCATTTAATTCTGACTCTGTTTTGGTTGATCCTACAAGGTTATCTACATAGAAGTGATCTTTCAAGAACTGAACAGTTAAATCATTTTCATCATACAAATTTAAGTGATGTTTGATGGTTAAAGCCAGTAAACTAGGACTTGCATTTGCTCCAAACAAAACCACATTAAATTTAAATGTTTTAAACCCTTTATTTAAGTCATATGGATCATTAAACCACAAGAATCTTAGTTGATCTTTGTCATAGTTATTTTTCAGATGAATTCTCAAAAAGCTTTGCTTATATCACTTTGAACTGCATAGTCATCTAATCTAAATCTTAGAAGGATTTTTACAAGGTCTGAAATAAGATTAGGCCCCTCTATGAGACAGTCATTCAAGCTATGCTTATTGCCATCTTTAAGACTACAGTTATACACAACTCTAAGTTTTGTTGTGGGTGCATCCTTTCTATAGACTCCTGTGTGAGTAAGATAATGGCAGTTGTCTTTTTTAAAGGGGTGATCTTTAACTTCTTCAATGAAGCCTTTTTCCAACTGGTCCTTGAAAACATCATCATACATTTTAATTCTCTTGTCATTTTTTAATCTTCTCATCAAATTATAGATGACCTTTAGCTAGCTTTAGATTATCATTTAATTTTGGACTATTGATCTTCCAAGGTAGTTCAATGAATAATGGCCATTTTAATACATGATGGTGTTTTCAAAATTTTCAGCCATTAATTGATTTTCATCTGTATGATCACCATCTTGCACCCCCACTGACTCTAATAGCCAGAGCTGTTGTACACCTTTATCTAATTCTTCAGTTGTTAATGATTTATTTAATATTTCAGTATTTATGTCATTATTTGAGTTGTGTAAGACCTTGTCATAATAGGGCAAGTTTGTTAGTCATATTTTTATTTTTCATTGTTATTTTATTTATCTATGTGTCCCAGTGGAGCTATACCCCAGTGAGTATCTAGAGCAATCCCATCTCCTATTCTGACTATGCCCTTCTGAATTAAGTGAATATAATCAGCTCCAATTAACATTTGAACATTATCTATTATATCATCATTTAAATTTCTATCTGCAATTTTATATTGCTTTTTAAGTTGTTGTATTACTTCTTTTAAATTTGGTATTTTAAATTTTTGTTGACCAACTTGTTCAATGACTACTACTTCTATGTTTGTTGTTTTATTCTCTGTGGGTATATCCAGATCTAAATTGACTGTATTATATTTTTCTTTCTGTTCATTTTCTTTGACAAATGATGTTATACACAATTCTTGTTCATTTTTATGAGTTTGTAGGCCTAATTGATTAACTAATGATTGATCTACAAATGTTTGTTGGGAACAAGAATCTATTAGACATCTTATAGGAGTTGTCCCACCTTCTTTATTTTTTAAATCCAAGGTTATTGTAGGTAGGAGTACACTAGAATTTTTATTGACATTATTTATTGATATATGTCCATTAAATGTTTTTTCATTTTTCTTTAGGTTTTGTTTATTTGAATTTTTAAATGAATCACAAAGACAAGAGACATGATTTAAACTTCCACAATTAACACATTTGAATCTTATTTTTGTTTTGCAGTCTTTGTTAGTATGTCCTGCACCTGTGCATTTAGTACAAAGGTTTAACTGAGAACACCTATTTATCCGGGATTCTAAGTCTACATATTTAGTACATCGTGTGCTATAGTGATCATCAGCCGAACAAAATTTACACTTACGTACAAATTCTGTCGTAACATTAAAATTTCGTAGTGTAGGAGTTAGACCTATCACTTTTTGTTCTGATTTGTCTTTTTGTTGTGGTTGTGGTTTTGTTTGTATTTTCTTTGTTTGTGAATCAATCTTTGTTTG
This sequence comes from Bathynomus jamesi, assembly GCA_023014485.1. NCBI lineage: Eukaryota > Metazoa > Arthropoda > Malacostraca > Isopoda > Cirolanidae > Bathynomus > Bathynomus jamesi. The sequence goes on along the minus strand of JAJOZX010001843.1, from coordinate 214,766 downwards.
TGAATCAATCTTTGAAGATTTGTACATTGACAAAACATTTGGAAATTCATTCCTTATTTCATCAAGGGTAGGGTATGTATTTCCCGTTATTCTTTGGAAAATATCCCTAATTTGGGTAGGTAAACAATCAAATATTATGGCTTGGATAAACCATGCTGATTTCTCTAGATCTATATCATTATTTTGTAGATGACCTAACATGCATTCAATTTCACAATAGAAATTGTACAGATCCTGATGGTTATCCTTGGCTGGTTTTATATTTTTTAATTTTATTGCTAAATCATTTACTATTTTTTTTTATTTAGGAAATTTCTTTCTAGTAATTTGAGAGCTATTTTATATGAACTGCCAATTGCCGGTAAGGCATCAACCAGTTTTAGGGCTGGGCCCTTTAAATAATTAAGGAGATAACTGAATTTGTCAACATCAGATATATAATCTTTGTTGCCAATTAAACTATCAAATTTTTCTAGAAAAGACTGAAATTTTGTTCGATCACCCTCAAATATTGGTACTTGTAATGTTGGTAACTTGGCTTTTAGTTGTTTATTGTCATCATTAGAAATGGATACATTTCTGAAGGCCTCAATCAAACTTTGATTTGTAGCCTCTAAATTATTTGGTAGATTATCTAAAGCAGCATATAATTCATTTATGTGAGAATCTATTTCAAAAATATTCTGTTCTTGTTCACACAAAAGTGCTGTATATGTCTCTTCACCAACATTTAACGCATCAGTTTCTGTAACAATTTCCTCATCTATAATTATTATTTCCTGTTTAATTCTATTTAAACCACCCAAAATAGTATCATAATCCCTTTTATTTGGATTTTCTTTGCTATTAAAGGTAGTTAAAAGCCTGGTAATGACTCCCTTCCTTGCTGATCTCTTCCTTTTTAATGATTTAATCGTTGCCTCAATTGCTTCACATTCAGCCATATTTATTTATTTTATTTTTCCAAAATTAAGTCCCCAAAATCCTAAAACCCTTTCAACTCTATAAATAAGCTTTATTTTGGTTAAATAGGCTAGGCTTCTGATTACCCTTATTCTAGAATTTTACCACATTTATGACCAAATGATAAGTTTTGAAGCATTTGAATTATTTCTTATTTTTATTTTTAGTTAGGACTTCGTAATTTATTATTATTTATATGTAGTAGTATTTGAAAAAGCCAAACATGGAATAAATTCTGTTCAGATGTCAAAATGTTTGATAAGGCGTAATTTTATTATTTTTTTTTTTAATTTATTTTATTTTATTTTATTCAAGGTTAAGGTTTTCACAGCAAATAACCCTTCCCCACACGGGCCACCATTATATATGGAAAAAATAGGTCCTGCTCCAACCAGAGTAGCCTAAACACAACCTAGGCTATGTTGAGATGGAAGACCTAGGCCAAAGATGAACCAGCCTAACTATTTGTCCATAAACAGGACTTCCATCTTTTGTTAAACAATTACAGCTGAAATGTCAGCTTATTTAACCTAAATTTAATAACCGAAGGGAAATTTATGAACTTCTTACCTTGAAACTGTTATGAATTTTATCTCTTGACACCACTAAAACATTTTTATTCCGGCTTTTTCCGTCGCTGTTGTTATGCTTAATCAGCTTATGCTTATTCAGCTTCTCGCCCTGTTATTCTGCTTATCCCGATCTTTTTCTTCTTCTTCTTAAAACCGTGTTGCTATTTCTAGCCATGGGATCTTTTTTCTTTTCATCCCATATTTTTTTTTCGTTGGTGTCTTTTTAATTTTTCTCAGCAAGAGTTCATGTTCTCCTTCTGAGTTATTTTTTATTATTATTATTTATTTTAATGTCAATATGGCTTATCCAAGATTAGGTGGGTCTTCCATTTCGGTACTCCCAAATTTTCCATACATTGGGGCCAGCCAGAAAGGAAAAATTGCATGTGAAACCCAATTTTTTCTTTAATATTTATTAACCCATCTTAGATTACCTATATTTTATGTTTTATTTGTTATTCCATTTTTGTTTTTCCTCACTTTTTAATATAAAAAGTGTAGCATTTTATAAAGTCCTCACCCTTTTCAAAATGAAAGGGTGTTGCATTTTAGTTTATTTTCCATAGGAAATATTACAATACTCCAGCCCTTATCTTTTGTTGTAACATCTGCCTAGCTCGTAGAGCAGTTGAACGTTGTGGTCTACTATTTGTGGTATAGGTTATTGTAGTAGTAGGACTAGTTACATCATTTATTGAACAGGTTAGGTTTGGTATAGTTTGGGTCAAATTTTGATCATCATCAGAATCTATTATAGATTCATCATCTTGATCATTTTTGTTAACAGTAGTTGGTCCTACTTCTAGGGGGTATAAGAGTGATACATCTCTTATAGTTTCACCTGAAGCAGTTTTAAGTTTTACAACCCTGGTTAATCCATCTTCCCCAGTTTTTAGTTCTAAAACTCTACCTAATGGCCAACACTGTCTTGGTGTATTTTGTCTAATTAGAACTACATCTCCTACCCTAATTTTATTAACCCAGTCTTTGTTTTGTATATATTTATGTCTTTCTCTCAACCCAACAAGGTATTCATCACTCCATTGCTTTTTAAATTTTGTTTTTATATTTGTTATTTGTGATAATCTATTTTGCAAATCATGATTATTATCACTCCAAGGTGGATCATCCAAGGAGATATTGTAATCAGGTAGAAGGTTAATGACTTCTCCCTTAATCAAATGATTTGGGGTGAGAGGCTCTACATCATTAATATTATCCCCTACATAAGTAAGAGGTCTGTTATTGACAACATTCTCAATTTCACTAATGAGAGTGAGAAGTTCAAAGAATTCAATTTGTTTTTTACCTATTGATTTCTTTAGGCAATTCTTTATTGTTTGGATATTCCTTTCCCAGATTGCTCCATACCATGGTGATGCAACAGGGATGTATTTCCATTTTATTTTGTTATTTTGTAGATATGTTATGGTATGTGAATTTTGTAATATGTCATTTATTTGGTTTTCACCAGCCTTGAAATAGGTTGCATTATCTGTCCAAACAATTTTGGGTACAGAATGCTTAGCACAAAATCTTCTAAAGCTATAGACAAATGATTCTGCGGAGAGATCACTCACTACGTCTAAGCTGACTGCTCTAGAAGATGAACATGTGTAAAGTATGATGTACATTTTTTGTTCTGTTGTTCCCAGACCAACAGTCAAACTTCCTGTATAGTCTATGCCAACTGTTTCAAAAGGCCTATTAAAGGTGACTCTCTCTGTTGGCAAATCAGGAGGATTGGTCTTCCTGAAAGATCTGGAATGAATCCTTTTGCAGGTGACACAGTTATTCAAAACTGTCTTTACAGTCATTCTGCCTTTGGGTATCCAATACAACTTTCTAATGGCATTTAATGTTTGTGGAACGCCCATGTGATAAAGTTCATTGTGTTTCTCTCTAATAATTAGGGTTGTAATGTGATGGAACCTAGGAAGAAGAAGGGGTTGTTTACTGTTATATGTGATTTGTGATTTGTTTAATCTACCCTTACATCTTAATAAGCCATCTTTGTCAATGTAAAGATTCAAGTTTATTACCACAGAGGGTACTTTGTTCATTTGTTTACCAATTGTTAAAAAATCTATTTCATTTTTGTATTCTGTTTGTTGTATGTGGTTAATCCAATATTTGGTAGCTAGACTTGTATACATTTCATTATCATTATTTCTTTGTTTATTTATTTTCTTTAAACAGTTGTGAATGAATCTGAGACAGTAAGATGTTACCCTTACAAGTTTGCCAAAGTCAGAATAACTGTTATAATCTAATAGTGGCTCAACTTTATTTGTGGTTATCATGTTAAGTTTTACATTAATTTGTTCTGCTGGCCACATTGTTTCATCCTGAATGAATTCAGGTCCATGAAACCAATTTTTGTTGGATTTTAGTAATTTACAGGATAATCCTCTTGTGAGAAAGTCTGCAGGATTTTGTTTTGTTGGAATGTATCTGAAGGTTATGTCCAAATTTTGTCTAGCTTCTTTAATGTCTCTTAATCTGTTACGGACAAAGATGTTTTTTGAGTTTAGCTCATCAGAGTTGATCCATGCCAAGCAGATTTGACTGTCAAGCCAAATATATGTAGTTGTGATGTTTACATCATAATAGACTTCATGGAGAAATACTGTTATTTTTACAGCTAGATAACCCGCAAGTAGTTCAAGCTGAGGAATAGTTTTCTTTTGTTTTAAGGGTGTTACTTTCCCCTTGGCATAGATCAAATGGCTGCCATCCTCACCTACAAGGTAAGCGCAACAGCCATACACCTTTTCACTGGCATCACCAAATACATGCAAGGTTTGAGGTGTATCTCTGTGTCCACAAACTCTGGGAATATTTATGTTTTGTAATTTATTGAGATCTTTAGCTAACCTTTTCCAGCTATCTTGTTGTTTATTGGTTATAGGATCATCCCAGTCTACTTTCTGTTTCCAAAATTCTTGTAAAAGAACCCTGGATCTGATAGTAGAAGGAAGGAGTAAACCCATAGGATCAAATATTTTTGAACTTTCGGATAAGATCTTTCTTTTTGTGTTAGCTGTTGTATCTAAGGTGTAGCCTTTTGTGCAGAGTGATCATGAACTTTAGAATCTGAGTTCAAATCCCAGATCATGCCTAATGTTTTCACCCTGTTTGTTGGTTCTGTTAATCCTTTGTCTTCTGATTTTATTTTTTGATTTAGTCTCTCATTATTTGTGATCCACTCTCTTAATTCAAAATTACCTTCTTTCATTATTTTATCTGCTTTTATGTAAACTTCATTTAATTCTGACTCTGTTTTGGTTGATCCTACAAGGTTATCTACATAGAAGTGATCTTTCAAGAACTGAACAGTTAAATCATTTTCATCATACAAATTTAAGTGATGTTTGATGGTTAAAGCCAGTAAACTAGGACTTGCATTTGCTCCAAACAAAACCACATTAAATTTAAATGTTTTAAACCCTTTTTTAAGTCATATGGATCATTAAACCACAAGAATCTTAGTTGATCTTTGTCATAGTTATTTTTCAGATGAATTCTCAAAAAAGCTTGCTTATATCACTTTGAACTGCATAGTCATCTAATCTAAATCTTAGAAGGATTTTTACAAGGTCTGAAATAAGATTAGGCCCCTCTATGAGACAGTCATTCAAGCTATGCTTATTGCCATCTTTAAGACTACAGTTATACACAACTCTAAGTTTTGTTGTGGGTGCATCCTTTCTATAGACTCCTGTGTGAGTAAGATAATGGCAGTTGTCTTTTTTAAAGGGGTGATCTTTAACTTCTTCAATGAAGCCTTTTTCCAACTGGTCCTTGAAAACATCATCATACATTTTAATTCTCTTGTCATTTTTTAATCTTCTCATCAAATTATAGAGATGACCTTTAGCTAGCTTTAGATTATCATTTAATTTTGGACTATTGATCTTCCAAGGTAGTTCAATTGAATAATGGCCATTTTAATACATGATGGTGTTTTCAAAATTTTCAGCCATTAATTGATTTTCATCTGTGTGATCACCATCTTGCACCCCCACTGACTCTAATAGCCAGAGCTGTTGTACACCTTTATCTAATTCTTCAGTTGTTAATGATTTATTTAATATTTCAGTATTTATGTCATTATTTGAGTTGTGTAAGACCTTGTCATAATAGGGCAAGTTTGTTAGTCATATATTTTTATTTTTCATTGTTATTTTATATTTATCTATGTGTCCCAGTGGAGCTATACCCCAGTGAGTATCTAGAGCAATCCCATCTCCTATTCTGACTATGCCCTTCTGAATTAAGTGAATATAATCAGCTCCAATTAACATTTGAACATTATCTATTATATCATCATTTAAATTTCTATCTGCAATTTTATATTGCTTTTTAAGTTGTTGTATTACTTCTTTTAAATTTGGTATTTTAAATTTTTGTTGACCAACTTGTTCAATGACTACTACTTCTATGTTTGTTGTTTTATTCTCTGTGGGTATATCCAGATCTAAATTGACTGTATTATATTTTTCTTTCTGTTCATTTTCTTTGACAAATGATGTTATACACAATTCTTGTTCATTTTTATGAGTTTGTAGGCCTAATTGATTAACTAATGATTGATCTACAAATGTTTGTTGGGAACAAGAATCTATTAGACATCTTATAGGAGTTGTCCCACCTTCTTTATTTTTTAAATCCAAGGTTATTGTAGGTAGGAGTACACTAGAATTTTTATTGACATTATTTATTGATATATGTCCATTAAATGTTTTTTCATTTTTCTTTAGGTTTTGTTTATTTGAATTTTTAAATGAATCACAAAGACAAGAGACATGATTTAAACTTCCACAATTAACACATTTGAATCTTATTTTTGTTTTGCAGTCTTTGTTAGTATGTCCTGCACCTGTGCATTTAGTACAAAGGTTTAACTGAGAACACCTATTTATCCGGGATTCTAAGTCTACATATTTAGTACATCGTGTGCTATAGTGATCATCAGCCGAACAAAATTTACACTTACGTACAAATTCTGTCGTAACATTAAAATTTCGTAGTGTAGGAGTTAGACCTATCACTTTTTGTTCTGATTTGTCTTTTTGTTGTGGTTGTGGTTTTGTTTGTATTTTCTTTGTTTGTGAATCAATCTTTGTTTGTGAATCAATCTTTGAAGATTTGTACATTGACAAAACATTTGGAAATTCATTCCTTATTTCATCAAGGGTAGGGTATGTATTTCCCGTTATTCTTTGGAAAATATCCCTAATTTGGGTAGGTAAACAATCAAATATTATGGTTTGGATAAACCATGCTGATTTCTCTAGATCTATATCATTATTTTGTAGATGACCTAACATGCATTCAATTTCACAATAGAAATTGTACAGATCCTGACGGTTATCCTTGGCTGGTTTTATATTTTTTAATTTTATTGCTAAATCATTTACTATTTCTTTTTTATTTAGGAAATTTCTTTCTAGTAATTTGAGAGCTATTTTATATGAACTGCCAATTGCCGGTAAGGCATCAACCAGTTTTAGTGCTGGGCCCTTTAAATAATTAAGGAGATAACTGAATTTGTCAACATCAGATATATAATCTTTGTTGCCAATTAAACTATCAAATTTTTCTAGAAAAGACTGAAATTTTGTTCGATCACCCTCAAATATGGTACTTGTAATGTTGGTAACTTGGCTTTTAGTTGTTTATTGTCATCATTAGAAATGGATACATTTCTGAAGGCCTCAATCAAACTTTGATTTGTAGCCTCTAAATTATTTGGTAGATTATCTAAAGCAGCATATAATTCATTTATGTGAGAATCTATTTCAAAAATATTCTGTTCTTGTTCACACAAAAGTGCTGTATATGTCTCTTCACCAACATTTAACGCATCAGTTTCTGTAACAATTTCCTCATCTATAATTATTATTTCCTGTTTAATTCTATTTAAACCACCCAAAATAGTATCATAATCCCTTTTATTTGGACTTTCTTTGCTATTAAAGGTAGTTAAAAGCCTGGTAATGACTCCCTTCCTTGCTGATCTCTTCCTTTTTAATAATTTAATCTTTGCCTCAATTGCTTCACATTCAGCCATATTTTGTTTATTTTATTTTTCCAAAATTAAGTCCCCAAAATCCTAAAACCCTTTCAACTCTATAAATAAGCTTTATTTTGGTTAAATAGGCTAGGCTTCTGATTACCCTTATTCTAGAATTTTACCACATTTATGACCAAATGATAAGTTTTGAAGCATTTGAATTATTTCTTATTTTTATTTTTAGTTAGGGCTTCGTAATTTATTATTATTATATGTAGTAAGTATTTGAAAAAGCCAAACATGGAATAAATTCTGTTCAGATGTCAAAATGTTTGATAAGGCGTAATTTTATTATTTTTTTGTTTTAATTTATTTTATTTTATTTTATTCAAGGTTAAGGTTTTCACAGCAAATAACCCTTCCCCACACGGGCCACCATTATAGATATGGAAAAAATAGGTCCTGCTCCAACCAGAGTAGCCTAAACACAACCTAGGCTATGTTGAAGATGGAAGACCTAGGCCAAAGATGAACCAGCCTAACTATTTGTCCATAAACAGGACTTCCATACTCTTTTGTTAAACAATTACAGCTGAAATGTCAGCTTATTTAACCTAAATTTAATAACCGAAGGGAAATTTATGAACTTCTTACCTTGAAACTGTTATGAATTTTTATCTCTTGACACCACTAAAACATTTTTATTCCGGCTTTTTCCGTCGCTGCTGTTATGCTTATCAGCTTATGCTTATTCAGCTTCTCGCCCTGTTATTCTGCTTATCCCGATCTTTTTCTTCTTCTTCTTAAAACCGTGTTGCTATTTCTAGCCATGGGATCTTTTTTTCTTTTCATCCCATATTTGTTTCTTCGTTGGTATCTTTTTAATTTTTCTCAGCAAGAGTTCATGTTCTCCTTCTGAGTTATTTTTCATTATTATTATTTATTTTAATGTCAATATGGCTATCCAAGATTAGGTGGGTCTTCCATTTCGGTACTCCCAAATTTTCCATACCTGTAATGTAAGCATATAACATAAGCCAATCGACAGCTGACTGTTGTGAGTGACATTGTTTGGTGTTTGAAGCAGTGTTAAGAATGCCACACACCTTCACACATGCCGAATATGCAAATATGGTGTATGTCTACGGTTTTTGCGATGGAAGTGCAACAGCTGCTGTTGCAGAATATCGTCGACGGTTTCAGAACCGCAGAATTCCGGATCGAAGAGTGTTTACCAGGGTTTTCAACACATTGCGTGAGATTGGTACCCTTCCCAGCGCTCATGTTTCATCTGAACGTGAAGGTCAACAAGATGTGGATGAAGTGGAAAACATTCTTCAGTTGGTAGAGCGTTGCCTACTACTAGCTCACGAAGAATTTCTACACGTCTCGGTGTACCATACACAAGAGTATGGCCAACATTACATGAGGAAGGCTTGCATCCATATCATGTACAGCGTGTACAACACCTTCAACCAGGAGACGCTGCCATGCGACTGGAATTTTGTCATTGAGTAAATGCTAATCGCCGATTGCTTCGATTAATACTGTTCACCGATGAAGCTACTTTTACCCGTGACGGTATCAACAACACTCGTAACTCTCATCGGTGGTCAGACGAAAATTCAAATGCCACTGTAGAAACAAATTTTCAACATCGCTTCTCTGCCAATGTGTGGTGCGGTATCATCGATAACACCGGTCTGCATGAAAATCGATTTCTTTATTTTGAGTTGTGATTCTGAAGCAGTTCGCTGCGCTGAATTCAAAAATGCTACCAGTTGTTTTCTATCACCCACAGTTTTAAAGTTATTAGCAAAACAATTTTGGGGCGTTTTGTAATTTTTTTACCTTTTTTATCTTTAATTAATTTCGTTTTTTCATATTTTTCAGATAGATAATTCTAACATTACGTCTTTAAAATTTTAATAATGGCTTCTAGAGGATGTACCCATAGTCCAGACATAATTTGTTATAGAGGGTGTACATAAAGTCAGGATCTATTTTTGTGAAATAATTATTTTTTTCTATTTTTCTTTTCAGAAGCCCTTAGAATGAATACAGAAGAGCGTGTGGCAATAGTAATTTGGCGAATCGAGGGAAAGAAATACAATGACATCAGAGAGAAGTTTAGAAGGAGATTTCATAAGCCGGGGCCAATAGACAAGACAATACGAAAATTGGTGAACAAATTTAAACGAACGGGATCTGTAAATGATGAAGCAAGATCAGGACGACCGTGTATGTCAGATCTTACCGTGAATGCAGTACGCGGAATTATCACTGAGGAGCCACGTACGTCCGTTCGTGCTGCATCACACAGACTCGGCCTCCCGACGTCATCTGTGCACAAAATTCTGAAAGTTAATTTGCAGAAGAAAAGCTATCATTTGCAGGTTTTACATGATTTACATGAGGAAGATTTCCCTCGACGAAGTGCTGTGTGTGCTGATCTCGTAGAACAAATCTGGAGTGATAATTTAATGGACAACATTCTCTTTAGTGATGAAGCCACTTTCCATACGTGTGGAAAAGTAAATTGCTATAACTGTCGAATTTGGGCAGATGAAAGACCGAATGATTTCGTCCAAAATTGGGAAAGAGGCTCACCTAAAGTTAATGTCTGGATGGGTTTAACAAAATCTAAGGTTTATGGTCCTTTTTTCTTTGCTGAAGCTACAGTTACGGGGCTTATTTATCTGGACATGTTGCAGCAATTCCTTGAACCTCAGCTGATTGGGGATAGGATTGTTAGTACCGTCGTCTATCAACATGATGGTGCTCCTTGTCACTATGCCAAAACTGTTTAGGATTATCTAAATGGACGTTTCCAAATCGCTGGATCGGACGCGGAAGCAACAGACCTTGGCCAGCGAGATCACCAGATTTAACCCCTTTAGATTTCTTTGCATGGGGCTTTATCAAATCGCACGTCTATCAGACGAAGATTACGAGTCTTGAAAACTTACGTACACGTATACGAACTGCTGCAGATAACATAACTCCGCAAATGCTCCAGAATGTGTTTAGAAATGCTGCGGAACGATTTGAGCTGTGCAGGGATACTGATGGGCGTCACGTCGAATCCTACTCTTAATTATTTAATAAATATTACCACTTTATCATTTTATGATTGAATTCCATATAATTTCCAAGTGCTTCACAAAAATAGATCCTGACTTTATGTACACCCTTTATTTGTGGTCGGTATGTTGTTGTAAAACAAAGGACAAATGTAACGACCTTCATTAAGAGAGCTTATCATGCTTATTTTGGAATTATAATTAGGAGATCAAGACAAAAGTTGGGCTCCTAGAGAGAATCTTACCCCAGGATCAAAGAACATTTTACATGAACATCTAGTTGAACCAAATAAAATCCTCCTACCACCCTTGCACATTAAGTTAGGCTTGATGAAGCAGTATGTCAAAGCATTGAATAGAGAAGGTGAGTGTTTCAAGTACATTTGTTCAAAATATCCAAAGATTAGCTACGAGAAAATAAAGGAAGGTGTTTTTATAGGTCCTCAGATTAGAAAGTATTGACAGACGATCATTTCCTGAACACAATGACCAATAAAGAAAAAGAAGCATGGCTTGGTTTCAAAGATGTTGTTGAAAACTTCTTGGGAAACTACAAAAGCCAAAATTATGAAAGACTGGTGGAAAATATGCTTAAAAAGTTTTGCGCCTTAGGCTGCAACATGAGCCTGAAAGTTCACTTCTTATTTTCGCATCTTGACCGTTTTCCCGAAAATCTCGGAGATGTCAGTGAGGAGCAAGGGGAACGATTTCACAGGACATCAAAACCATGGAAAGAAGATATCAAGGAAGATGGCATACAAATATGATGGCGGATTACTGCTGGTGTCTGCAACGAGATCAGCCTAACGCACAGCATAAGAAAACATCAAAGAAGCACCAGTTTAGTCGTCATTAGTCAGATCTACCTTCGTAGTCTTAAGTCTTTGGAATAAGTCCTGAAATGTTTGCAAGTAAAGAAGGTAAATATATTTTGTTTCTTTCAGTTATTTTTTTATTCTTTCATAAACAAGCAATATGCTTGTCCAAGAGCTAGGAGCTATTTAATTCTGCTTTAATTAGGTTTTACTCTATCACCTAAAGATTTCGTGCTACAAGGGGTGTTGTAATACCTCATCTGTCCCCAAATGTTAACCATCCATTGATGGGATGGGAGAGAGTATTTTGCTGGGAACGGGACTGGTTGTTATATATATTTACCCTACATTATTATGTAAGCGTTACTGTAGTCTATAACAACAAAATTTATGGTTTAGCGTGTGCAATCCAATGTTGGTCTCGATAAGATGGTTCACATTTGGGGATAAATGGGGGATTTATGACACACCCTGTAGTAAGAAAACCATACGTGATAGGGAAAAAGTAACTATATGTTTGAGATCAGCGCACTCATATTATATAGAATCACCAACTAGTTTGTAAAAATCGATCGACAAGTTTTCAAATGTGTACTGGTGTAATCAGCTGATTGACCCTGTTACTTTAGAGAATCGTCTTACAGGACAAAGTTACCTAGAATTTCTGCAAAATGAATTGCCAGGACTATTGGAGGATGTTCCTTTGGCTACACGCGCTGGTATGTACTTTCAGCATGACAGAGCTCCTCCACATTCTACCCGTCTGGTGATGCAATACCTAAATCAAACTTTCCCTGGTGATGGATCGGCCGCGGTGGTCCCATTCAATGGCCACCAAGGTCTCCAGACCTCTCTCCGTTAGATTATTGTTTGTTGGGGTGGATGAAAAGTCAAGTTTACAAAAGAAAGTTGGATGCACGAGACGAATTGCTCGCGCCCATTTTGGATGCTGCTACCCGCATAAAGGAACGTCAAGATCAACTCAGACGAACAACACGCGATCTTCGCACACGAGTTGCAAAGTGCATTGAGGTTGACGGTGGGATTTTCGAAAACGTATTGTAAACTGTAACAAATTTGTCATTTCTGTATCTGATACTATTCAAAATGCCAATGTTTAAACATTAAATGTTAGAAACAGTAATTGGTTTCTCTTTCTTGATTACCATTAACAATGCTTTTGTATTTGTAGATTCAAACAGCTGTATCTCCGTAACCATTCAGAATTAGACACATGTTCATGTGAACTTTTTTCTCACAATGACCGATACTATCATCTCCCGAAGTATTGACCTTTCCTCCTGAAACACCCTGTATATATATATATATGTGTGTGTTGTGTGTGTATATATATATATATATATATATATACATATATATATATATATATATATACAGGGTTGGCGGAAAGTAGCTCCCTATTTTGGATTGGTAAAAAAATACGTATATTATCCATTTATTTCAGAAGAAATAATATGGAAAGGTAGGCATACATGGTAGGTTTTCTCTAAAATTCAATGTGGGCTCCAACTCTTTCCACCAGCTTCTGGAGCCGCCCAGGAATGGCGTCCACTGACTTTAGCAGGAACTCTGGTGGGATGGAGGACATGACTTCCCGAATTCGGTCCTCCAGTTCTTCCAATGTCCTCGGTTTGGTGCGGTAGACTTCTTCCTTTACCCACCCCCAAAGAAAGAAGTCGCACGGTGTCAAGTCGGGGCTCCTGGCTGGCCATTGATGTGGACCACGACGACCCATCCAACGCCCAGGGAAGTGGGCATCACAGCCACTCACGGACAACAAGAGCGAAGTGCGGAGGGGCGCCATCTTGCATAAATATCAGATCGTCGATGTTTTCCCATGTGCTGACAACCGGCCAGACCTCGTTTCGAAACATAGCAAGGTACCGCTCAGCATTCATGGTGTTGCGCAGAAGGAACGGGCCCACAACCTGATCTGAGGTCATACCACACCACACCGTTACACTGAACCGATTCTGCCGTTTTTCAGCGGTAACCGTGCGACTTCTTTCTTTGGGGGTGGGTAAAGGAAGAAGTCTACCGCACCAAACCGAGGACATTGGAAGAACTGGAGGACCGAATTCGGGAAGTCATGTTCTCCATCCCGCCGGAGTTCCTGCTAAAGTCAGTGGACGCCATTCCTGGGCGGCTCCAGAAGCTGGTGGAAAGAGTTGGAGCCCACATTGAATTTTAGAGAAAACCTACCATGTATGCCTACCTTTTCATATTATTTCTTCTGAAATAAATGGATAATATACGTATTTTTTTACCAATCCAAAATAGGGAGCTACTTTCCGCCCACCCTGTATATATTAGGGTGTTTCATAAATTAAAAGTTTGGAAAAATTTTAATCCACATGGATCCCCTTGTTCCATTTTCTGAGGAGACTGATAAACCAAAGTATTAATTCAATAGTTTAAAGTTTACGGGTCCCCTTTGATGCTCTGGCAGATCATAAACGGAAAAAATTAAACAAAATCTGTCAATGAATTTTTATTCAACAAACGAATACCATTTCACTACACATTTTCACAAAGATACAAAAAACATAACCACTTCTTGCGAATCATTTGTCCATGAAATCCTTCTTGGTTTTATTCGGGTATTTCGCCCTATGCTGCATCACAGTTTTGAGCAAATACTGCTTCTGCTCTTCGTTCTTCGTCAGAGAACAGTTGAACTCTTTGGTGAGCGCGATGGCTCTTTCGGCCCGATCGTTGACGACAGAGATTTTGTTAACAGTTGCCGCTGCTTGCTTGAAGCCCTCTACTTCAGTCCACTCGGCAACTGGCTTTTTCAAGAATTCTGTGTCCAAGTCGAATGCATGGAAGAAAGCCATCGTCTTTCCTGTCACGAACTCCGCCAGGTGTTTCGAGGCAAGATTCCTGACGTTCTTCCCTTGGGGTCGCTTGAGTTCCTTTTTCGATGCGGGCTTACCCAAACTGACGACCATCTGAGCTTTTTCTTCATCTGCCACATCTGCGTCGAAGAACGCCATGGCAATAAGAGTCTCAGAGATGTACCATAGGTGTCGAGACATGGCTTCGCGCAGCGTTAACACACGAATATCCCGACATGGCAAAGGCTTCCGCGTCACGCAGAAATTCCAGATCAACTGCGGCAGCCTTGCTTGAGGTTGCAGCACGAGTCCAACCTCGGATGTAGACGAGGGACACGAAGAGACCTACGGCTGTCAGAGCTTCCAACTCGTGACTCGACATCTTGAACTGCTTCTTCAGTAGAATTACTTTCAAGGAGTAGATGGCTATCGCCATCCATCGAGCGTGATGGTAAGCGCCAGGGGCTCTGAGAGGGAAATCCACCACTTTTGCTTCTCCCAGGAAGATGAGAACCAACTGTAGCAGTTCCTTGTAGTCATCGCGCTGATGCGACGTGCTCACCATCCCTCTCACCAGCAGGACTGACAACTTCCATTGTGCCTGAAACCTCTTGAAAACGGGTATATCGGGGCCACTTGAAGGGCCGTATGCACGCTTGAAGACGGAGCTGAGGATGACTTCATAGATGTGATGCCGACAGGGGAAGTACATGAGTTCTCTGCCAAGACCTTTCTCAATCAGGACGCAGGCCCCGATATGAATCCCGGTGTTCGACGCTGTCGTGTCGAAAGACAGTCCCCGCACGCGCTCTTCCATCCTGTGTTCCTTGACCAAATCCAAGCAAACTCGCGCTATCTTCTCGCCGGTTCCGGACGTCACCTTAGGAACGCCGAGCAACTTCTCCTTGCCGTCGCCAGAGACGAGGACGGCGATCCGGTCAACGCTCTCCTTTCATTGCTCATTGTCAGGTAGGAGCTTACCGTCCCAATGCAAGACAAGAGGCTGACCAGGACAAACTTCTTCGGATTGATAACTTTCAGCAGCCACCTTCCTGAGAGCCTTGCGTGTGCGGTACATGGTACTGGCAGAAATGGACAGTTCATCCAAGTCAAAACCTAGTGATTTAGCCGCTGCAGCGTACGACATAGCTGAATCGCGGTACGAAATATTCAGCCGATCGTAGGTAGTCGTCACATCCTGTGAGATCAGATTCCTGCGTCGCTTCTTGGTATTTCCCTTGGAGGAGGATGGAAAAACTTCCACGGTTGGGTCAACGACATCTGAGTCAGTCTCTGACGAAGTTGAAATCACTAAAGCCCCCGTATCTTCTGCAGCTCCTTGTTCCTTCATGGCCTTCTCCTGTTGTTCCTTAATCTTGTCCAGCCTCTTCCTTTTCCTAATCTCCTTATAGTGAAGCTTCATGTCAACAGGGCCCATGCTGCAGGAATTTGGATCTTCACGCTGCATGTCGAGAAAGTGGATGTCCTCCTGATTCTTCATCATTTCCTTAGCCTGTGAATGAGCAATGTCCATGATCTCCTTCGCTATTGCCTCCTTGAACATCGCCTCCTTCACTCGGAAGGACTCTGCTTTATGTGACTTGTGCTTCACAAGCCGGTCGTATTCCTTGAGAAGGGATTCCATCTTCCTCAAGGCCGAATCTCGACGCATCATGGGGATTCTCGCTCTCTCCCAAAATATGAGACAGGCATCCAGGCACAGGTTCAGGCATTTAGTACGTCCAAATTTTTGCTCCTTTTGGTGGTAAAAGTACTTTTTGAGTACTTGCAACTGAGTTGGAAGGCCACTTGATGTGATGTTCGCATCCGTCTGGCCAATAAGAAACACTTCTGTTTTCGCTCTGGTAGACACCTGGAAAAGAAAACAAACTAAATAATTCCACAGAAATAATTTCACATCGTAATTAATTTCATTAATTAAATAAAGAAAAGCAGTAACTGGGACTCGAACCAGTGTCATAGCCGTTTGGCGGCATCGCTCAAGTCGGCGTACACAGCACGCTATCCACTACACCATCTAGGGAGTGGATAGCGTGCTGTGTACGCCGACTTGAGCGATGCCGCCAAACGGCTATGACACTGGTTCGAGTCCCAGTTACTGCTTTTCTTTATTTATAAAACTGATACGTGTACACTACGTTCTCTTTGACAATTCATTAATTAAATAAATTTCAATACCGCAGTAAAATTACATTAATTAGTATCATAAATAATTACCAGCTTAGTTGTCCTAATTAATTTCATGTAATATTAATAATAAATATCACTACCACAGTAAAATGACAGAAATTAAATAATAATAAATTTCAATACCACAGTAAAATGAGATAATTAGTAGCATATATAATTACCTCCATAGTTGTCCAATAGGCTATACAACACGAACCGCTCAAGTGACGAAGAAAACCGTCTTCACTGCAGGCAGGCGAGAAATGAACTGACAAAAAGTCGTCAAAGTTGGGGACCTCTAAATGCAGCGCGATCTGGTTCAAACTTGCACAAACGTGTTTTCCTGTTCTTTAGAATACGAGAAACGTGTGGATTAAAACTCCAAGCTCATTTTTATTTTACCCTATAGGTATGAAACACCCTAATATATATATATATATGAAATAACACGCTTCAGCACGCATGTTTTATTGTTACTCTCCCCAGGATTCGAACCCGACCCGTGACCCACTGACCCGACAAACCTGCTGGCCTATGCAATTCATTGAACAAATCTTTTTTCAAAATACATCAGAAAGTAAACTTTGTTTCAAAATATAAATTTTTTTTTTATACACAGGAGCTTCCATTTCATAAAACAGTAATGATTATTTCATGAAAACTAATTTAGAAATTCTTTTAATACTTCAAAACGATGCACAGTATTTCTTGTGCTTCGGGTGCTAGCACTGCGCTCTGTGGACGTATGACATTACTTGCGTTGAATAAGCTGAAATGCCTCTCCTATTCGCAACTGCATCTTAGCTTTTAGTGTACGAGCAGTGGCGGTCCTAGCTTACATGACGCCCTGGGCGAACCTCACCTTCAGCGCCCCCCCCCCCTGTTCGCCAACACACACACATTCGAATCCCCCCAAAATAAAGGACAGACATAACTCTTTCACAAAATAACTTTTTATTGGACTAATTGTTGGAACTTCAGAACCAAAACAAAGACTCAAATTTCTGAATTTTACAAATCCTTCATCACGTAAATAGAATAACTCACTTAAGAGAATGTAATTATGATACTATGAACAGGAAAAATACAAATTAAATTGCACAACTGCCATAAATAAACTAGAGAATCAAATTTCTAAATTGTACAAATGCTCTATCACATAAATAGAATAAGACACTTAAGAGAGGTAATTATTATGCTACACTTTGAACAAGAAACAAAATAAATTGCACCACAGCACAACTGCCATCTAAAGCCTGACTCTTCTTACCTTCCTTGATGCAAAGTCATGAATTAAATCATCATATGAAATCTGCTCAGCAATTGTATGATTTATACTGATGATGGCCAGACCGGTAAGGCGTTCCTGTGACATAGTTGACCTCAGGTAGGATTTGATGAGCTTCAGCTTTGAAAAGCTCCTCTCTGCTTCAGCAACAGTGACTGGAAGAGTAAGACCAATTCTGAGAGCAGTCCACAAATTTGGATATATTTCAGAGAGCTCCCTTTCATGGATAAATGTCAGCAGTTCAAGCAAGGATATGGTCTTTGATGGCAAGTCAGGCAAGTTCTTCAGCTCCTGTGCAAGCTCTCTGCCATCCAAGTCAGATTGTCCCTTAAAGTGTAGTGTAGTACTAAGGTTCACACATTGTTCTGTCAGCTCCTCAAATGTGAGATTTTGGAAATGTGTCAGCACTCCAAACTTCTCTCCCACAATTTCCAACGTGGAAAATCTTTCCTGAATGGCTGATGTTGCAGCATCAACCACTGCATTGAAAAATGTCACCTCCAGCTTCTTCAAAGCATCAATCAAGGGCTCATCAGATGCTTCATAGGAGAAGTGCCGCTTTGTGGACCTCAGCCGTTTTTGTTTTAACACAGCCTCCACATTCATTTGTTCACAGATATCTGTGGCTGCCATTTGTGCAGCCACAAAACCTGTTGCCCTGTAATTGCGGAGACCTCTCTCTGTTTTTTTTAGGAGATTTACTGCAACATCAACGTGCATGCTAGGAGACTGCATCTGCTTGCTCACATGCTGAATTTGGCACAACAGGTCATGCCACACCACTGAACAAATGGCGAAGCGGTATGACCCAACCTCCTCTGACAGAGATTGAGCCTCGACCTTTATTACAGAGTCTTTGGTGTGGTCCCTCACCTCGATCAGTGCATCTCTCACTGCAGCTGCCTGATATCTCAGGGGCTCCACACTCTTGATCTTGCTTTCCCACCTTGTATCAGACCACATCTTCAATGTGATGTTCACATGTTTTTTCAAAATGGCCCATCGTTGTGTGGAGGCTGAAAACAAGTTGTAAAGCTTCTGCAAGATGCCAAAGTAACTTGTGGCATCAATAGATCCCTTAGCAGCATCGGCCACAAGCAAATTCAGAGAATGAGCCCCACATGGAACAAACAGAGCTCTGGGATTAATTTCTAGGAGCCTGGATTGAACACCCTTGTTTTTTCCCCTCATGTTGGCCCCGTTGTCGTATGATTGTCCTCTACAGTCCATGAAAGGAACTTTTAGCTCCTCCAGTCTCTTCAGAATCAGAGATGCCAAATGTTGACCAGTGGACTCCTCTGCCTCCAAAAACCCCATGAAATGTTCCTTTATATGGGGCTTCCCCTCCAGTGACACAACCCGAATCACAACTGACAACTGTTCAGTGTGGCTGATATCTGGAGTGCAATCTAGAATTATTGAAAAAAACTTTGATTGTTTGATGTCGCTCACCATTGCTGAAATGGTCTTGCTGCTCGACAAATCAATGAGTTCGTTTTGTATGTGGTGGCCGAGGTAGCTGGTGTGACTGGAGGTCCCTTTTTGGACACGGTTAATGTGCTCTTGCATTATAGGATCAAATTGTGCCATCAGTTCAACTTCTTTCAGAAAATTGCCATTTGATGGTGAGAACAATTTTTCTGTATGTCCCCTTAGTGCCAAATTCCTAACTGCCAGAGAATGCACAATAGCAGTGAGACGTGTCAGCACCGCTCTCCATCTCAACTTCTCAGCCTCCAGAAGTGCCATCTCCTGCTTGTCAATGGTCTCCCCCTTTCTCATCCTCACTGCCAGTTCTTTCCAGATTTTCATAGAATTTAGGTGTTCTGAACTGTTGTCATGTGATGTGAGCAATGAGCTTGCATGCTTCCAGTCCGAGAGTCCCAAACTTGTTAAATTTATTTTCCTCTTGGAAAATAATGTACAACAGAAACAGAAAAGGCTGTTGTTTTTTAAGGAATAGACCAACCAACTTCTGGTTATATTTTCCCCACTAACCAATGACTTCCTGAAGTATTGATGGTGGAAACTTCTTCCGTCACTGTCGTTTCTAGGGAATACAAAGTCAGATGGTACTTGACTTGGTCCCCTGGAAACCAGTTGTGTCCGAATTCTCTCAGTCAGAACTGAAGGCCAGTTAGCAGGGTCGGTGGACAGAGACTCATCCTCAGGAGGCGATTCTGCTCCAGGCCTTTCTAATAGAAAGAACAAGAGCATTACTCATTAGTATACACACCTAAGTTAGATAACACATTATTCACAGCACTTTGTTATGGTGGTGGTGTTATGGAATTATGGTGGTGAAACACCACACATACCCAGTAACCCAGACCCAGTGATAATAACATTATAATTTATAACTGTTTGCAAAATGCTTTGCAGGGATGCACACACATACACATACACACACACGCACACACTCACAGACATATGTGCACACAAACTCACCTGAAGAGTCCTGCCGGGGAGAAGTAGAAGCAAATGGGTCTTCATCCTCAGGATCAGACTGCATTTGTGGAGACATATGTGAGGCTGAGGAGGTAGATGGCTCCTCAGCCTCAATAATGGCAGAAGTAGACGGCTTCTCATCCTGGCTAGTGGCAGAGGGTGTTCCAAAATATTTCAAAAGTGCCCCTGCAAATAGTAAAATAGAACATAACAGACCAATGCATGAATAGGCTAGTACAATTAATTTAACATGTTATTAAGCACAATTTATTAAACTTTTAGAATAGGAAACAAATGAATAATACAACCTCCTTGGTTAATGGCTAATTATATACATAATAGTACACTTCAAATGACTCAGAAAGCTATATCACAAAATAGCAGTGCAATATAGCAGTGAAGAGTAGATGACATAGCTCTATACCTTTATCTTTTGCTCGTTTCTCCTCTTCTTCTTTCCTCTTTTTTCTAAACTGAGCACCTGATAGCTTTGACCTCTTCTTATCCATTTGCGGTTATTTGACAGACCTTAGTGGCTTAGTGTGAAGATTCGTTCTGTAATAAATAATATACATTTCACTATTTAACCAAACCCAGAAAAATAACATTACATATGTTAAAGTATGGGCCTTTATTCCCAATAATATTAATCTGGAAGCATTTTGCATTGTTTAGGTCTTTTATGGGAAGGTTTATGGAAAATGCAATAGATGGTTTTTTATTAATAAAAATATATTTATTGATCTTTTATTATTTATTTTATTTTATTTTTTATTTTTATTTATTTCTTTATTTATTTATTCTTATTTTTATTTTTATTTTTTTTGCAGGCGCTCATGCCGCCCCTCCACAAATGCCGCCCTGTGCGGCTGCCCATATTGCCCATATGAGGAACCGCCACTGTGTACGAGTATGTATACCTGTATACTATGACACACTTATATTTCACTATAATTACAAAGTGTCGACACGCACAAACATAACGAATTTTTAAAATTGGACTGGAAATTTGTGCTCCACCTAATCATAACATTGATCCGCCTTGACCTACTTCCGAGTCAAGCGGGTTAACCTCATGACCCGTGACCCACCTCGACCCGTCTTGAATTCACTCCCAAGTGACCCGCAGACCCGTGACCCACAGACCAGTGACCCGTAGACCCGTTTCCAACTCTGCGCCACACTACGACGAGGTAAAAATTAACATAACCTGTCATTTATTTAAAAACCCGTGGAAACATATAATGATTTGTGTTAGCTTTTAGCTCTTCGTAGTGTGGTGGCAACGCTCGCGACTCCCACTCCAAACGTCCCGGGTTCGAATAGTGGTTCCTTCTCAGGAGGTGCCGGGTTCAAATCCTGGTAGCAGTTATTTTGTAATTATTAATTAATTAATATATATATATATATACTGCATACCGATTTACTATGAAATCCAATTTCAATAGCATTTATAACTGTTTACTGCGGAATTATAATTAACTGGTAATAATTCTACTATTATCAAGGGAGGAAGTAGTTATACTAAAGAATATGATTATTAAGTAATAACATTCTCATTTAATCTCATGATTTTTGTACAACGAAGGTTGGTCAGCCTTAGCCCTTTTGTGGATGTTCATTCAAAGACGTAATTAATATCTCTCTCTCTCTCTCTCTCTCTCTCTCTCTCTCTCTTTCTTTCTTATTTAATTAATTACTGCTCAGCTTAAGCTAATTATGGAAAATAAAAAGAACAGGAAAGGCATGACAATAACTGTTATTATTAATAATAATAATAATAATAATAATAATAATATTTTTATTATTATTATTATTATTATTAGTAGTAGTAGTAGTAGTAGTAGTATCAGAAGTAGATGTGTAAGAGGAAGTTAATTTTGCTATTTCAGTTTATATTAAATTTAATTAATTTTGTTGAAAACACATCCTCGTGTTTCTTCTTTTCAAACGGTCATATTTTAACTGCTTCAAGGATAAACGTATATATATTTTGGACTTCAAAGAAACGAAGTTCAGATTGGCTTTACTTTACAATTTCAGATATTAAGTTTTGGTTCACGATTTTGGAAGCATTTAAGAATTATTAAATTGGAGATGACAATCTTGGTCGTTATTAATTTTTAGACACGCAAATTCTTTACGTTTGAAAGTTATGTACTTAATTTCGAGCTGATGACATTTTATCGACAAGTTTTTACAGGTTTAGATTAGGTAAGTTAACCTTAGTTAGGTTAAGTTAAGTTACTTTATGAGAGTATCGATAGAAAGTCTCGTCGACATTATGTCTAGACACTCTTAAACATTTTACGAAAATAACCTCAATATATTTCTTTATGTTCATGAAGTATCGCATTTCACCCTGAAATCTTGATTTTCATGTTCAAGTTATGTGCCTAAAGTTTATCTATGCAGTATTTGCCAGATATCTAATTTCTAAAAGAAATTTACAGTCCATAGTATTTCCTGATTATTTTTTAGCAATCTTTCGGCCATTCCTTTATATTTCTGCAATAAACCCCAGTCATTGTAAATCCCGAAAGAATAAAAGTACTGTATACAGAATTTTGTTCTGACATACGAGCTAATTAATATATATGCATGCAGGAGACTGTGTACGAGTTCATGCTTCGTTGATGCTTCACAGTTTGATTACACTGGTCAACAAAGATTTTTCATCAGAGTAACATTTGTAGTGGCTGGATAGCATTTTTCACGATGATTCCAAAACTGCATTCAGATTTTTTCTAGCACGTATAGTTTTCAACATGAAGGCATATACATAACTACACAGATTTAACCATTTTAAATAGGCAAAATACTAATATTTCAACATTTGATTGTGTTTATTTTATTGTGTTTTTTTAGTTTATTCATCTTATTGATTTCAATTATCTTAATTATACATCTTATGTATTTCAGGTGTGAGCTTTTACGTCTAGCAGCATTGTGATTCAGGCAACAACGCCGTGCTTTGTGTGTCAAAAGATCAGTCCAGTCCAAGAACTTGTTGTGTCAAGTTGGTGTACATTTTTTTTTAATTTATAGTTTGCTCAGGTCAGTCAACATGCCTCGACAATGTAAGAATGACCCCTGAAAGCAGTTCTTTTGCATAATGGTAATATAATGTCATCCATCCCCATTGCCCATTCCGTCCATCTAAAAGAGACATATGACAATATGGATATACTACTTAAGGCAATCAAATACGACAGTCATCAATGGAATGTTTGTGGAGATCTAAAAGTTATAGGAATGCTTATGGGTATGCAGTCAGGATTCACAAAATTTTGTTGTTTCCTTTGCCTGTGGGACAGTCGCGCCACTATAGAACATTACACCAAAAGTGACTGGCCACTTAGGTATACATATGTCCCAGGGATAAGGAATGTCCAGTCTGTCCCTTTAGTGGATCCCCAAAAGATCTATCTGCCACCTCTTCACATTAAACTTGGTTTAATGAAGAATTTTGTTAAAGCAATGGGTAAAGTCAATTCTGAAGGGTTCCAATACCTTTCAAGGAAATTTCCGAAGGTTACTGCAGCAAAATTGAAGGAAGGAATTTTTGTTGGGTCACAAATAAGGGAGGTTTTGAATGAAACTGAATTTGAAAAAGTCCTAAGTCCCCTGGAAATTGAAGGCTTGGCTGGCGTTCAAATGGATATGTGAAAACTTTCTTGGAAGCAACAAGTCACCTGCGTATAAGGATGGAGTCAAGAACCTCCTTGATGCCTTCAAAGAAATGGAGTGTCGAATGTCGTTAAGAATTCACTTCCTGCATTCCTACTTAGATTTCTTTCCTGAAAACCTTGGTGCAGTGAGTGACGAGCAAGGAGAGCGCTTCCATCAAGATATTCAGATGATGGAGAAGCGCTACCAAGGATATTGGAATGAAAGCATGATGGTGGACCATTGTTGGATGCTGTATCGTGACAATCCAGGCCAAATTTACAAAAGGAAATCACACTCACAGCGCTTTTAATAAAATAATGTATATATTCTTTATTTATAAGTACATTGAATAAGTATATGATGTATTTGTTGTTTAGCATTCCTAAGTGTGATCTATACATCCATAAATTTTCTTATAGCAATATCAAAAACTTAAAAATATTAAAACCAGTGTATCTATATAACTCTACATGCTAGAAAGAAAATAAAACCAGATTCGGAATCGGCGCGAAATATGCATTAAGAAAAGTGTGATCATGTTTGTGATGAGAAAAAAAGTTTCATTTTGTTGGCCAGTGTTATTATTGCCATCTAGCTTATTCATTAAATTATCATTGATTTCCTAAGTCGTGGCGAATTTCATCATCTTTGAAAATCTTTCCACCAGAACAAAATCCATGATTCATTTTAGAATTTCTACAATAATAAAGGCAAACAAATACCATTTTTTTTCTCACTAAAGCAGTTTCCCAACAGAGGTACCAACAAATTTCATAAAAACCACACAAATAATTTATTCAAACCTTAATGAACATATGCAAATTTCAAATCAAACAAAACATTCACAATTTATTACATCCATAAGGAAACTACATAGGCTCAGTTTCAAGTTACATTGTGCTCAGGGAAGAACTGGATGTTGAACAGCGGGAAACGCAAAACTTCACGGGTGCCGCGAAAGAAGACAGATAGAATTTGGGTGCCTTGAACCAGAAAAGGTTGGGGGACCACTGTACTAAACTTTTAACTGCTATCATCCTAGAACAACCAGCAGCGATTTTACAAAAGTCACAGCTGAAACTACTAAACACAAGTACTACAGATGTGCAATAGATGTAAAAGCTCCATATACAGATATGAAAAAAATTTGCTATTCTTCTCTTTGGATATAAATGATAATTCGCAGAATATTAATGATGGTATATAGACGCATACGAATCCTAGACAATACGATTAAAAACCTAAAATTATGCGAATAATGAACTATCCTAAAACTAAAAAAAATATGTGTACATATGTTAACTGGTCGATCGGAATCAGATATACTCAGCATAATATTCCAATAAATCATTCATTGCATTTGTGATAAAAAAAATCGATGAAACCTTATTAATTTCAGAAGCTCTTCAATACGTTTAAAAAGTCAAAATAGTCCCCTCCCATCATTAAAATGAAATATTGTTCACGGCAAAATGAAGATTAGATTAGGTCATGTGAAAGGTTAGATATTAAATTCATTAATTAGTGACGAGATAAAAAAAACAGTGGGAGGATAATTATTTACAAGGGAAAAATTAGATGAAAATCAACTTTTTCATTGGCAACGATTGTTTCATATTCAATCTTTTCCCTATATCATTTTCAAATTATTCTTTCCATCGCATTTTCACATTCATTACAGGATTCAGAGTTCAATTTTTTTAGGGATGGGAGGGAGTGGGGAGAGGAGAGGAAAGGAGAGAGTTAGTTGTTTGTTTTTTGCCGTTGTCCAAAAATAAATGCAGTTTCGAAGAAAGGTTTTCCTAAAAACTTAAAATTTCGGAAAAGCATAAAACATTACTATATACCAGTGGTGGTGAACCTTTTTTGCTGGCAAGTCAGTTTTGTTACTTTTGATTTAAAAAAAAAGAAATTGGGTCACAATAATTTATTTACTTACTATTTTTAGTGAGAAACTTCTTGTTGGATTTTAGCTGCTAACGTTTTGATCCGAGGTTTATATTTAGTTGTCTTTAGTCTCACATGCAGCACTCATATCTGTGCCAAGGCGATTCCTAGTGGTGGATTTCACGAAATTCATGGAGGAAAACAACTGTTCACATGAATAAGATAAACCAAACATTGTTAGCAGAGCTAATGCTAGCTTTTTCATTGATGCAAAAGAATTTGGTAAAGAGTTCCATTCTGCAAGAATAAGATTCTCTACTCTTTCTAGTAATTGTTGTTCTCTGGTTGGTTACACCCAAAATTGACGACTCCAATTCCTTTTCTTGTTACTTCAGATTAAGACCAATAAATTTAGTCTTCCATACTGCACTTTCTTGGAATTCAACTAATTCCATTTCTAAATTACCAATGTCAAGCCAATGAAAAGCTGATAACTGAAGATCTTCAAATTGAATAGTATGGGCCATACGTTTAAAAACGTTTCAATGTATATCAGCTGTTTATTTCGGTGGGAGAATAAAATAATTTTAAAACTGTAAGGCAGAAAATATTAAAAATTAAAGTCATATTTTATTTAAATAAGAGCTCGTGGGTCACTAAAAATTGCCTCGTGGGTCAGTACTTGACCCCCGGGTCAGTGGTTCGCCATCACTGCTATATTTGTATATTTTATTGTGTTTGGTGACAGAAATAAAATTTCAAAATCCAAATTGATTAGTAATATTTTATGCTTTTCAGAAGTGTTTTGATTTGTAGTCGAACTTTTTTCCCCGAAATTGTACAGTGAATGGAGTTATAATGACGTTCATAAGTATTCGGACGGGGAAACATTTCAATTATATTCTTTCTTATCTTTTGTACCATGTATAGGATAGTTTTGAAAAGTTTACCGTTCGTTTGGAAAAATTTTAATAAAAAATTAGTTTAACTCCAACATATGATGTAAAACATTGAAAGTAATAGAGGTGTCAAAGAAAGCTCAAGAGAGAAGGCTTAGATGGTTTGGACATGTCATGCGGAGAGAGGAAGAATATGTTGGGCGACGAGTTCTGGTGATGGAACCACCTGGAAGAAGGAAAAGGGGAAGGCCGATGATGAGATGGAGAGAGTGTGTGGAGGGTGATATGAGGGAGCGAAATCTGGTGGCGGATGTGGCGTTGGACAGAAATGATTAGCGAAGGCGGATTAGGAACAGCGACTCCACTTATACGTGGGAAAATGCTGCCAACAAAGAAGATATGATGTAAAACATTGTCATGTATGGAATTTTAAATGGGACATTAAATAATGTTTATTAGAAATCAACATATGTAAAATATAATTGTTTGAAATATAAAACACTAATTGGCAATAGGGAGAGAGCTTTGAAATGCGCCCAGGGGCGGAGCTTATACCCCAAAAATGTCCGTCTCGTGACGGGGTATTTAGAAGGAGGTCGTTGTTGCGTTAAAAATGTAATTTGTGATTTAAAATTTATTTAACTTAAGTTTCCTCCGCAATGTAGTGTTAAAATTATGAATTCACGCTCGCTTTCCCTCGTCATTTCTATTGTTCTAATTAATAAACGGGTAAAGAGTGATAATTGTTGTCATTTAAAATTTCCTTCTTCGTTCAAAGACGCAACGGCCATGCCATTTGTGCTCGGAGTCCATGTCTCGGCCATAGCTGTCTTATAATGTTATAATGTAATGTTATAATGTTATAATGTTTCAGACCAACAAAGACCCTAGGATCCACTCATGGCTGGTCTACCTAACTCTGTTTATAATTGCGTATTGTGCATGTCCTCCGTGGTGGCGGAGGGGACCTACAATTTTACGTGGGTTCCGAACCACAAAGCCTTAATTTTACTACCTTAAACTATACCCAATCTATCAACATATGCGTCTAATCGATTTTTAAACATGTTTATAGACGTGCTACTAATTACTTCTACCAGCAAACTATTCCAGCTATTTACTATTCTATGCGTAAAAAGGTTTTTGGCAACTGCTGTCTCGAACCTTTTACTTATGAACTTACACCCGTTATTTCTAGTCCTATTATATTGAGATATTTCGAAAAAGCTATCTCTACCTACGTTATCGAACCCATTCATAATTTTGAAAACCTGGATTAGATCACCCCTTAGCCTCCTAGTCTCGAGTTAGTCAATTTTAACTCCTTAAGCCTATCCTCGTACGACTTTGACCTAAGCGACGGAATCATCTTAGTTGCTCGTCTTTGAACTCTTTCGATTTTGTCTATATCTTTGCGCATATGCGGATTCCAAAATTGGATCGCGTATTCCAAATGGGGTCTAACTAATGATTTATAAGGAGGAACTATAATATCGCGCGACTTGTACTCAAAATTCCGAGCTATAACACCTAACACTTTGTTCGCTTTATTGACCGCTACTGTACTTTGTTTCGCTACTTTTAAGTCACCAGTGACAATAACTCCTAAATCTTTTTCCTGCTCTATGCTTGTTAACTATTTCCCTGACATACTATACGCAAAATTACCGTTACGCGAACGTATATGTAAAATTTTGCACTTATCGACGTTAAATCTCATTTGCCATGTGACTGACCAATCAACGATTTTATTCAGACTTCTGGATTTTACCTCTATCTTCGTCATTAATCGCCCTACCACCCAGCTTCGTGTCATCCGCAAACTTTGAAATTGTACTGAATAGGCCGACATCTAAATCGTTAATATATATAAGAAAAAGCAAGGGGCCCAATACAGAACCCTGAGGAACGCCATTCGCTACATTAGCCCAACACGACTCCGCTCCATCAACGACCACCCTCTGTTTCCTACCTCGCAACCACTCCTCTATCCAATTTATTACTACACCCCTGATTCCATGAGCCTTAGTTTTTTCAATGAGTCTTTTGTGCGGTACGGTGTCAAACGCCTTTTGAAAATCTAAATACACTACATCAACCGCCCGATGACTATCGTAAACGTCAACCACGCTTTGAAAAAATTATAAAAGATTAGTTAAGCAAGATTTGTTTCGCCTAAAACCGAGCTGCGTATTTCTAACTAAGTTATGCAGTTCTAAGTGTGCGACTATACGATCCCTAGTTATTGATTCCAGTAGCTTACCTACAACAGACGTTAAACTGATTGGCCTATAATTTCCCGCCGCACCTTTATCGCCTTTCTTAAAGATAGGTGTTACGTTTGCTAACTTGAAATTATCTGGTACGCCCCACTCAGAAATAGACGCATTAAAAGGCTTTGTTAACGGCACAACAATGCTATCTTTTAATTCTTTTAGTTGTATGGGATATATGGAATCCGGCCCCGGTGATTTACGCGTTTTCATTTTATCAATATAGCGCATTACCTCCCCTTCACTAACCACAATATTATCCAAAATATTACCATTATCAAAAGGTATTATGTCTATGACCGTAGGGATATTCGTTACATCTTCTATAGTAAAAACTGACGCAAAAAATTTGTTTAGCAAGGTAGCCATTTCATTGTTTTCAGAAACTAGATCTCCCTTAACATTTTTCAACGGCCCCAAGACACTTTTTACTGGATTTCTATTGTTGACGTATTGAAAGAATCACTTGGGGTTTTCTTTACCATCACGAGCTATGAAGATTTCAAATTCGCGCTTGGACTTTTTATTACACTTTTCCCTTCACGCCTTAGAGATATGTAGTTGTTTCGTAACCACAAATTGTCTTTATCGCACTTATGTAGCCTATAAACCCTATCTCTACTCTTTATAATGTCTCCTATTCTAGAAGTAAACCACAAGGGCTTATTGTTTACTTTCGCACGCTTAATTTTGTACGGTACACATTCCTCATTTCAAGTCCTAAATACTGTTTCAAACGATTCCCACATTAGTTTTGAGTTGGAGTTCCCCATTACGTTTTCCCAATTGACGTGTGACAATTTATTTCGAAATTTACAAAAGTCTGCGTGCTGGAAGTTAGGAATTTTAGTCGAGTTAGCTGGTTTCGAGTGACTTACTGAGAGGACAAACTCTACCATATTGTGATCGCTATTGCTTAACGGTTCTATTACTTGAAGATCAGTCATTAGCCTATCATCCGTAGTTATTACTAAAATATCTAAAATACTGTCCAACCTCGTAGGTTCCCCAACCTTTTGAATAAGAAAGCTATCGTCGAGAAAATTAACCAAACGATTAACTTCCGCGTCTCCCGTATCAGCTGTTTGATTAGGGGGCCTATATATAACCGCAACAACAAGTTTGAAATCGTTCAATTTAAGTTCTGCTATATTCGAATCTATCGGTTCTGGAATTCTGTGCTTTACTTCTATAACGTTCGCAATATTATCTTTGATATACACCATAACACCGCCTCCTCTACTAACTATTCTGTTTTTAACAAAAAGTCTATAACCTCTAATTTGATACTCCCCTACAAAGTCACGTGTTTCAGTGCTAAGCCACGATTCATTTATCGCAATTAAATCATAGTCGTTACAAGCAATTACAAAAAAAATTCGTTTATTTTATTTCGTAGGCTACGAGCATTTAAGGATAGAACCTTCAAATTGTTTGTAATTGCGACACCTTCGCGAGCGCAGGGGAAATTTGTGGAATTTACACTGGGACCGTTCGAGTTACGGCAGCCTGAAAAGAAGAGACAGTATTATGAAATAGTCTTCCTAACGCGCCAGCTCCAACGTCACTAAGATGAAGTCCATCTCCGAGGAACAAGTCCCTCCTGCCGTAGAAACTGTTCCAAAAATTCGCAAAATGCACTCCTTCCTGTTGGCAAAGAGACTTTAGGTTATTGTTAATATAGGTCGCCTTGCTGTAGAAATCGTTACGTTGGATAATTCGAGGAAGTATACCTGTTAAAACAATCTTATTAGTTTTTTCCTTTAGTCGCTCTAGTAAGTCCCTGTACCTAGCCAGCAGTTCTTCCGATCTAGAACTTAAAACGTTATTAGTACCGACATGAATAACACGTTGTGTCCTCGGCGGTACCGTTTGTAAAATGGTCAACACTATTAGTTATATCGTCCACCCTTGCACCAGGGTAGCAGTAACGGCGCCTACGACGAAGGTTTCTCTCACAGAATTCCTCGAGCTGCCCTCGAACAATGGAATCGCCAACGAGTCGTATTTCCGGTTCATCAGCATCTTCGAAACCTAAAACAGAAAACTTATTGTTTGTTATTGCTGGTAGACAAGACTTAGGTTTTCTCAATGGGGCTCCATTACGTACTCAAACGAAGGTTTGGGAACTAGGGGAAGAGAGAGGGCTATTTATATTATTAGTAGAAACTGAGGCAGGAGGAGTCGTAACTGGAGTCCCAAGGGATTCTAATTTTGCCGTCAGGAGCATCACGCTTTCTTCAAGCCTCACTCTGGCCTCTCCTCTCACGTTCTATCTCGTTCCTCAGCACTTCCATGCTTGAGCACCATCTGCAAACTAACTGTTCATTATTATTAGCCGTTGTAAACGCGTAAGCGGCAAATTTCCCTTCACAGCGACTGCAAGTACTTGACGAGGGTGCCATGCTTTTAATTAGTTAAAAAACAAAAAACAAAAAACGAGCGTTTGGAAATTAATAAATTACAACAATTCAGAAATCAGTGGGAAAAAAAAAAGTATTAAGAGTGAAAATAACGCAGATTAAAGAAAAATAAATAAATAACAATGAACAACAAATTTTTACTTTTATTCTGTCTCAGCAACAAACAAAGCTGGTTTATATGAAGTCGACGTTGCTGATTACTAAAATTTTATTCATTTTGACGTATCACGCATAGTTTCCATGAAATCTTAAAAAATATTATACAATTATTGTATATAATATGTATAATATTGTATATTGGCTATAATTAAATATTACACAAAATATTAAAAAATATTAACATCACACATACTATAGGAGTAGCAATACACACGACGTAATAAGACAAACATCACATGTGGTCAGAGTTGCGAGATAATAAAATAAATGAACAGCTTTTACTACAAAAATTTAATATTTGTTCAAAATAAAAAAATGGAAATTTCTCAAAAGCTATACGTGATAGGAAAATAATAAGACCATTTTTGTGATCAGCGTTAAAAACTCTTCTAATAATGACATAAAACTTTTCCTGAGACAAAATCAGTGTTGAACAGTAAAATTAAAAGACGTTTCACGACATTTTGGTGGCAACGGTGTACACTGTACACCCTTTGGGTAAATCTATTACAATTTCTGGATCACATGAAGAGCAGGGCCCCCAGCCTTCTTTAGTTAGCTTTATAAGGCTAACTAACGAAAATATCACGACCTAACCTAACCAATCGTCAAGGGCGTACAGTTGCCCTAACGATTGGTTAGGTTAGGTCGTGATATTTTCGTTAGTTAGCCTTATAAGGCCTTATAAGGCTAACTAGAGAAGGCTGGGGCCCCTCATCTTCAGGTGATCCCGATTTCTCATTCTTAAGAATAGTTTAAAAAGTTAATTCAACATGGCGCATAGCATTTTCAAATCCTTAACGACTCGCATTTTGGATTTTGGATTTTATATACATCTACATTATCGAAGTGTTAGGAATGTACTTTCAGTATAGGATACTGGGGTCTTTTCCCTTTGGAGCCCACCACCAGATTCTTTTGAAAATTGCACCGGTAGTGCATTTTGACCCTCTGAAGACGAAAATAACATTCTTTTTTTTGAGAATTGCGAACATTTTGCATAATAGGGCAATAAAAATGCAAAACAGATTACATGCTAAATATATATATAATATATATATATATATATATATATATAATATATAACATTAAAATTGACCAACTGGTTAGGTTAACTGAATGCCCAGATAGGTCAACTGAATGCCCGGTTAGGTCAACTGTACGCCCTTGACGATTGGGTAGGTTAAGTTGTGGTATTTTCGTTAGTTTGTAATTATTTTTGTAATATTCCAGTCTTCCATTCTGTTCCTTTTATGCTTTAAAAGTGTCACGAATGTATATAGCTTAGGTCTTTGCGCGAACTAAGAATAAGATGGCCTATTGCCTACGTTCAATTTTCAAAGCAAATTACACAGGCCTTCGAATGAGAACTTTGTAAGAGTTGTTTTCTTACCAATAACTGATTTTATATAATTCAACTACGTTGATCTCGAATAAGGTGTCCATTTTTTTCTATTACGTAAAGATTTTCTGCAAATTGGAAGGGAAAAACAACATAAATAAATATTATTTATTTCAATTTACATTAGGTATCAATTTCGCTTTGTTATACTAATTACAAATGCAAACAACTTTAAAAAGAAAGAAGACTATTAACGCCTATTACATATTCATCTTTATTTGTCTTGAGTTTTCTTGTGAGATCTATGCCTTTTAGTCTCGAATGTACGCACTGTTCCTTTTCTTTTATGTAATAATTCTGGAGTATCCCGTTTCAATATCCAGCAGTAATCAGCCATCATGCTGATGTCCCATCTTCCCTGATATCTCTTCTACATTTCTTTGATGGCTTGGTGAAACCAAGCATTTATAAGCATTTATAGGCTGTAGTTTTTAATAAAAATTTAATGAAAATTACTTACATACTGTATGTAATATGACATTTTGTGAAAAATTTGTACGTGATGGCGAAAAATGAATATTTTGGGAATCAGCGTGCAAAAATTACTATATAAGTGATAAAATATTTCGGACAACAAAACCATCGCAGGCCGGTGTAATTTTCATTAAATTTCAATTAAAAACTACTGCCTATAAATGCTTGGTTTCACCAAGACATCAAACAAATGGAGAAGAGATATCAGGGGAGGTGGGACATCAGCATGATGGCTGATTACTGCTGGATGTTGAAACGGGATACTCCAGAATTATTACATAAAAGAAAAGGAACAGTGCGTACATTCGAGACTAAAAGACATAGATCTCAAGAAAACTCAGGACAAATAAGGATGAATATGTAATTGACGTTAATAGTCTTTCTTTTTAAAGTTGTTTGCATTTGTAATTAGTATAACAAAGCGAAATTGGTACCTAATGTAAATTGAAATAAATATTTATTTATTTATGTATGTTGTTTTTTTCTTTCCAATTTACAGAAAATCCTTACGTGATAGAAAAAATGGACACCTTATTCGAAATCAGCGTAGTTGAATTATATAAAATCAGTTATTAGTAAGAAAACAACGTTTACAAAGTTCATTCGCAGGCCTGTGTTACTTACATATGTAATATGAAATGACATTGTGAAAAAATCTGTACGTGATGGGGAAAAATGAATATTATTTTCGGAATCAGCGTGCAAAAATTACTATACAAGTGATAAAATATTTCAGACAAAACCATCGCAGGCCTGTGTTATAGGCTATGTTTCAAAATTTTAAAGGCCATATCAGTTCGTTTTGAATTGCTTGTTTTAAATCAATTACAAACAGATTATTTTGTTCATTTTTCGTAATATTAGATCATTCTAGTCCCGTTTTCAGAATCAGACATATTTAAATATCATTATTCAGTGAATAATTTGGCTTAAATTAAGCAAATTTAGCGTGGTTGAAAATGTATTATGTATATTCAGCTAAATTTAAATAATTAAAATTGGTTCGTGAAGTTTATTTTGGAATTTTTCGCAGACGGTATATACATACTGTATGTTTGTAAGCGGCATGAGCTTGCTTTTGCAAATTGACCGTTTGAAAAAAAAATTTCTTGTAATTGATCTTGGAAATTTTATTGCATCGAATAATGTTTGGCTACATTTTTTAAAATTTTCATTTTATAGGTAGGCTGACTTTTTTATTCTTTCATGAATTTTAATGCAAATTCTATAGGTAATATTAACGCTCGTGCATTTGTATAGATATTACAAATTATTTCATTATACAATGCAGTTTTGGTTCGGTTAGGAATATTTATAGAGGTTCGCTTACAAAAAGCGGACATTCGCTTCAAAATATAATTAATTATTTTGAATTTTTGATTATGTAGTATGGTTGCCCGGTATTTTTTTTGTTCATAGTAACTTTCTTATTTATAATAATATTGTAAAATTGTAATTAGTTTCACTTTGTAACGATGAATTGCATGGATTTACTAGGATTTACAAATCAGCTGGGTCTTGTGATGGAGAGAAGTGTCTCTCAGATGTATTCTGTAAATTATGGGGTTTCTTCCTGCAAAATTTAGCGTTGCAGGTTGGAATTAACATTAATTTAGTGTTCGGTATTTATATTTAAATTTTGTTATTTAATGATTGTTTTCGAGTAATTGTGCTACTTTTTAAACTTTATTCGGGTTTATTCGCGCATTTAGCGTTTCAGATTGATTGCTGACCAAAAATTGGGTATTTTTAGAATGCCAGTAGCGTTTTTGTAGCATCTTGAGGACTCCTGTTGCCTGCGTTCCCCGACGAGTGTTACGTTGGTTCGTTGTTCTCGTGAGTTGAAAAGGCAAAGTTCTTGATTTCATTTACAATCTAATGTTAATATTATGAATTCCGCTGGCATTCCCCCGTTAATTTTATTGTCGTAATTAAAGTAAACCGGTAATTAAGGGATAATTGTTGTTATTCCCACTCCTTCGCTTTGTTAAAAAAAATGCGGCTGCAGGTTCCATGTCTCGGTTGATTCCCATAGCGGCTGCGCTACTTTTTATACAATACAGAAATCAGTGTAAAGCAGTAGATAACGTAAAATTAACGAAAAAGTAAATAAAAATCAAAGACGGTTTCACGATACTAAAGAATTTGAAGAAAATAAAAAAGTTAAAATGCAAAAGTTTTCGTACATTTATTTACAAAAGTATTTACTAATTTGTGTGCAACTTAGGCTTCAAAATTTAAAAAATTATCAGTAGTTGGCTGTTTATTGATTAGAGACTGTTGGCAATTCTGAATTATAGAATTTTCTCTGGGAATCTTCATAGAAGACAAATGAATGTACAAGCCATTAGTAACCAATGGGTGGTCGTGGTAAAGAGCTGTCTACAGATCTTAAGAGATCTGTTATTATTGCACAAGAGTCTGGAAAGAGTTATAGGAAGATAAGAGAAGAACTTCGAATTCCATTTACGACAGTTGCTGCAGTTATAAAGAAATGGAAAGGCTTTGAAACAATCCAAACTGTACAAAGGTGTGGACGACCTTGCAACATTCCGTAACGTACAGCTAGACAGATTGAAAGAATGGCTGCTGCGAATTCACGAGTGACTGCAGGTGATATTTACCAAATATTAAGACTGTCTAAGATCGATGTCCATTCCTCTACTGTACGTCGTACATTGAGAAAGAATGGTCTGCATGGAAGAAATGCACGAATAAAGTCTCTGCAGCGAAAAGCGCACAAAGAAGCTCGTTTAAAGTACGCCAAGGATCATCAAAATTGGCATTCTGGAAGAAAGTTCTCTGGACAGACGAAATCAAAATTAAATTGTTCGGAAACAACGAGCAACGGTATGCTTGAGGAAAGCTTGTCGTCATCAATAGCATATTGAAATCGAAGAAATATCGGGAAATCTTAAAAGAAAATATAGTGACTTCATTTCGAGAGTTTCCTATGGGTCGCAACTGGGTACTGCAACAAGAGAATGATCCAAATATTAAAGTAAGAGCACCATGAAATGACTTCAACAAAAGAATTTCAAGGTCCTCAAGTGGCCCAGTCAAAGTCTAGATGTCAATTTAATCGAGAATTTATGGTTTCTTTTGAAAAAAGCTGTCCGTAAGAGAAACCTTTCGAATCTGAATGAATTACAAGTTTTCTGCAGAAGAATGGACTAAAATTTCTGACCGATGTCGAAACCTTGTAGAAAAATACCCCAAAATAATCAGTGAGGTTATTCAAGCAAAAGATGGACACAACGTATTAAATAATTTTGTAAGTAAATGTACGAAAAGTTGTGAATTTATATTTTTTTTATTTTCCCCAAATTCCTGAATGTTTTACATTATATGTTGGAATTAAACTATTTATTTTATTTTTAAAATTTTTCTAAAGGAACGGTAAACTTTTCAGAACTATCCTATTATCCTATGCATGGTACAAAGGATGAGGGCGAATATAACTGAAGTATTTCTCTGTACGAATACTTATGAGCGCCACTGTATGTATATAGAATAATTTTATGATTTGGAGTTAATGCATAAACTTGACACCTGTGGAGACTCGAGGGGCTATACATCCTGATTCAAAATTGCCAGGATTAACCAGCCTTCAATCGAGACGCGCTCTGGCCTCAGCTGCGGTTCGGAGCAGTTTGGAGGTCCCACACAAAATGAGCGACTTAGGGCCTGGGTGGAACTCCCTGAACCAAACCTCGGATGAACAGCCACAGAATCGAAGGGTGATAGCTCTTCGAGTAACGAAGTTCTTGATGCCAATCACCACCTCGACCCAAGCCGTACCCGAGTTAACTCGACTGAGACTGAATGACTCTGATCGAATAAATAATGGCCAGCAAGTTAACCACTCCTAGACCGACTACTCTTAAATCCACTCCGGGATAAGAGGACTCGAAATTATTAATTCCAAGGCTCCTCAAATCCACAGAGCAGACAAGAGGGAGGGTTACGTAACCTAATACGTAACGATCAGTTTAATCCCACGGTAATACCTAAGGTAAAGTACCGTCATCGATCTAACTTAACTTAACTTTAATAGAAATATTACCAGTTATCTAAATAATTGTGTTTATAGCCCAATTAAATATTTGCAATATATATACAAGAAGCAGAATGGCTCCTGGGTCCGAAATAGGAGAAAACGTAAGATTAAACTACTGAGAACTTGTGGCAATAGTAGCCTAAGCAAGGTTATGAACACTCCTTTCAAAAGAGATTTAAACTAAGTTAAGCGTTTAAGATTTCAAAAAGAATCAATTGCAATCTAAGCAGAGCACAACCTTAGGGCAGCAAAACTGAGCAACAAGTGACCATAATTCGGTACTTACGTATTAACGGGGGGCCACCACATATTGATGATTGGTTAGGTTAAGTTGTAATATTTTCGTTAGTTGAAAATTTGTAATACTACATCATATTTTTTAAATAGCAATATTTTTTTTTAATATTTACAATGATTTATATTTCAAATATTTACAGTGATTAATACAGAGACCGCATCTTCTTCACTTTTTGGTAGATCCCAAATTTTCATCAAGAATAAGCCTAAAAAGATTAATTTTTTCATAAAATTGTATAAAAAAATATTTAAAAAAATATTGCTATTTAAAAAATATGATGTATTAGAAATTTTCAACTAACGAAAATATTACAACTTAACCTAACCAATCATCAATATGTGGTGGCCCCCCGTTAATACGTAAGTACCCATAATTCTTTTTTCAACTACGAGCTCCCAGATTCAAGATGGCGCACCATGGGCGGAGCCTACAAATGTTATGCGTCATTCCTCAAGGGAGTGTTCTCTTGGATTAGAAATAGTATATACAGTATATCTATGTTTACACCATATAAATAATTCCCACATACTCCCCGGGGTGAGATGTGCATACAACGTATGTACCATTAATCATTTAACTGACTTTGTTTTCTTTGACGCGCTTGAACGGCAGCGTCACGAGTTTGTCGAAACTTGTCTGTACCAGAACAGGGGGTTGTTTCACTGCTTCACCATATGAGGAATCAGATACTTCCAATGAAATTAGTTTGGTAATAGGTCTTGATACCGCGGTCCTTTCTTTGGTGCGTAACACCACTGACCTTACATGACCGTCACGGCCGTAGATTAAATCCATGATTACTGCCAGAGGCCAGTATAGTCGCGGACTTTCTTCTTCAGTGAGAACTACGTCTCCGACTCGTACGGGAGAAGAAGAACCTCCTTTATCTTTAAACCTATACCTCTCTCTAAGAGATGTAAGTTACTCGTGACGCCACCTATTCCAGAATTGAGACACGATCTGTCTATATTTCCGATGTCTCCTGTTAAGAGAAATAGTCGACATAAAATCCGGGTCCGGATCTTGTACCGGTGGCAACGGCACATCCAACCGACTTCCCATCAGCAGTAACGAGGGGCTGAGAGGCATTGGTTCATCAAGATCTCCACTGACGTAAGTTAAAGGTCTGTCATTCAACCTTGCTTCAACCTCTACTATCAAGGTACGGAGCTCCTTTGACGTTAGTAATGTCCGACCTAATATTTTCTTGATGGTAATTTTCGTCAGTCCTATGAGCCGTTCACAAAAACCCCGAACGAAGGTGCTCGTGAAGGTATAAATCTCCATTCGCACGATTGGCGGACGAGACTTTGGTTGATGGAGGTATCTCTGTGGAATGTCTTCAAAACCTTTGCAGAAGCGGTGAGCGTCGAAGCATTATCTCTGAGCACAAGCCTAGGGTAAGATCTTCCGATAAATCTACGGAAGGCTCTCAAAAAGGACTCAGATGAATTATCTTCTACCACGTCTAAATGAACGGCTCTAGTTACTGCACATGTAAAGAGCGCAATGTACCGTTTAGATAATACACTATCTCGATCTTTAATCATTAACGCCCCGGTGTAATCCACTCCTGTTACTTGAAAGGGTCCTAATTCGGTTATCCTTTCTTCCGGAAGATGAGGTTGTATTGGAGCGTTATATCTTAATCCTTGTAGCCTCTTACAGGTCGTACAAGCTTTTAAAACAGATTTTACCATTTGTCGGATTTTCGGTATCCACCATTGCAGTCACAGGTGTGCGACTACGTGTCATTCCAACGTGGAAACACTTAGAATGCGCATCAGCGATGACTAGTTTAGTAAATACGTGTCCCGATGGAAGAAGTATAGGATACTTCCCACCGTAGGTAAGCTCAAAATATTTAAGTCGGCCTTCACATCTAAGAATTCCATTCTCCAGCTTTAGCTGTAACTGATTAACTAAATTTGGTGGTCGTTTATTCGAACTACCCGACAATAGGAAATCTCGTCTGGGAAGTCTTCAAATTGCACGATCTTTATCAGACTAGTCTTCGACTCTTCCAATTCCGTCACGGTAAACTCGTGACTCGTGAGCGAGTGGGTATTTTTGGTAGTTGAACTCTTCCGTAATATCTGAATAAACCGCTGCACTAAAGCCATCGTTTTTATCAATTTAGACAATTGGATAAACCTATTAAAGTCTATCGCACTAGGACTTGCAATGACAGCTGAAACTAGCGGTTCGCACATAGACCAACCTTCGTTACTAACATCACAATTCTTTTGGTTTAGATGGAGCTTGTAATTTTGGGGCCATTCTTGGGGATACAGTAACCAAGCCGGTCCCTGGTCCCATTTTTTAGTTACTACAAGCTGGCTGTATGTAATCCCTCTCAAAATTAAATCACTGGGATTATCGGCACTGCTTACATAGTGCCATTCTGCGGTCAGAATTAAATGCCAGACTTCATCGACCCGGTTGCAGTGGAAAGGTTTTAATGGTTTATCCGAATGTAGCCAATGCAGAGCTACGGCGCTATCTGACCAGCAATGGATAACAGTGAATAATAGCTTATTTGAATAACTATCCATCACGTATTTTGTCAAACATGGTGACAATGTTGCTGCTGTCAATTCCAATTCTGGGATAGTTAAACTTAACGGTGCTACTCTGGCTTTGGCCAAGAATAAGGAGGCACGTTGGTTAGCTACTAGATAAACCGCAGTACCATAAGCTTTCGAGCTAGCGTCTGAAAAGGCATGAAGGTCTACTTCGGATGCATTAATTGTCTGACGAGGTAGAGTGTATGAGCACACTTCTTCCAAGTCTCGAGCCACTGTATGCCAAATCTAAGTAAAGAGGGAGGGGATCATCCCAGCCAAGTTTTACCCGGCAGACTTCCTGCAACAGTATACGCGTACGTATGGTGACTGGCAAAAGATACCTAACGGGTCGTATAAACTAGCTGTTTTACTTAGGACACTACGTTTGGTAGGATTATCTAAACCAAACTCCCTTTTAGGGTAAGACATGGTATCATTAGTCAGTTTCCAGG
Organism: Bathynomus jamesi; assembly: GCA_023014485.1. NCBI lineage: Eukaryota > Metazoa > Arthropoda > Malacostraca > Isopoda > Cirolanidae > Bathynomus > Bathynomus jamesi. The sequence goes on along the minus strand of JAJOZX010001843.1, from coordinate 173,964 downwards.
CCATACCAAGTATGTTAATTACCGGTTTTGATTCCAAGAGACAATCACCATGCTTATCAATGATTACTTTCGATGAAGGTGAATTCGTGGCCCATTTTCTTAGGTGAAGGTTGGCCTTTCCCAAAAGTAACTTAGAATCATGGTAGTATTTAATAAGATCAGTTTCATTATCAGCTACTCCATGTAAGTTATCTACATACAAATTTCTTTAAATAGCAAGGGCGCTAGGGGAGTTTTTTCTTTTGTAGGTGGTGCGCGATCGTCGCATTCAGCAAGAATTGGCTGCATGTTGCACCAAACAATACCGCTTTAAACCGATAGGTAACTCGACACGAGTGCGGTTTGTGTGGTTCCTTAGGCCTTTGGCCACATCTCTATCCTCCTCGTGTAAGCCTATCAATAAAAAGGCCTTGCCGATGTCGCTGATACATGCATAACATTTAAGGCGAAAACGTAAAAGTATGTGGCCAATGTCTTCCACCAAAGACGTCCTGAATATAAACATTGGTTCAAACTGGGGTTACCAGCAGAACAATCAAAAACTACGCGCAGAGGCGTAGTCGCGGAATCCTTTTTGATTTCATGGTGAGCTAAGTAATGTACACATTTACCTTTGGGCAGGAGAGGAGTGGCAGGCTTTACCTCCTCTATAAAACCCTTTTCAAGTTGTTCCTTTATCACTTTGTCATAAAGTTGTAAATGTTCAGATTTAGATCTTAAATGGTTTAAAGTAGAGTTTAATCTACACCGAGCCAACCCATAATTACACAACTCAACAAAAAAAAATTTTTGTTTCGTTGCCAAGGAAATTCGTACGAATTTAGGGTATTTTGGGGTTGCTGAATTCCAAAATGAAAGTAGTTTTTCCGATTTGGCTCTATAGTCCAGGCAATCTAGAGCAAATATAGCTTCAACCTGGGCAAAATTGCTTCAGAAGCTTTCTAAACTGTTTCCAGCTCAGGAACCATTGCAGAATAACATATCCAAAATCCGACAAAATTGGACCCCGGGAACACCCCCAAAAATGAAATTCAAAATGGCGGACTGGCAGTTTCCTACGAAATACAATAAATTTTAATTTCGCTTTGTAAAGAGAGTTATGACGTTTTTCTTGATCAGTAAAATGTTTTAAAACACATTTTCGTTTCTAAATTAACCTATATGACACTAAAAATTGTATTAGGCGGCTAGTATTAAAGTATGACGTCACGTAATGTAAATAAAATATACTGTATGGAGTGTATGTGAGAATGGACATTGCTACATCTTTATAAACTTATATTATATACAACTCTTTAATTCCTACTACCCACTATCAAATCTGCGTATTTGTGCTTGTCATTTTCTTTAAAACTGTTATTATGTACTCCTTTTAAATACTGCAACACAGTTTATTAATTTGTGTTTTCTGTTTCAGACTGACTCGGTGTACGGCTGACTCGGTGTGCGTCCGCCTTCAAGAATGCAGACCCCTGAAGTATTGTGCGTGATTTGTAAGGAGAAATTGGACAGCGGACAGGAAGTGGTTCACATCTCGCAAAAAGGAGCAGATGGTATAAATGCATCCAGCCGCAGCCGTGGAAGCGATGTTGTTGCAACAGCTGGAATAAGTGTTCACGTTGTATGTAGGAAAAAGTTTACGGATAAAAAGACCATTGAAATAAAAAAGCGACAGACCGCAGCCGAGGCAATACCAAGGAAAAGTGCTCGTTTTCATGAATACGCATTTTCCAGTGCTACTCACTGTTTGTTTTGTGATACCTTTGTGGACTTTTTTCCAAACACAAACCAAAATCAGAGCATGTCAAAATAAGAACTACAGAGTTCTCCGAAACCATAAAAAGGTGCTGTGAAAGCCGCTGCGATGAATGGTCGTTTAATGTAAAAGGCCGTCTGGAGTATTATCTTCGTGATCTTCCTGCTGCAGATTGTGTCTACCATCACACCTGCAGCGTAAATTTTCGAAGTGGAAAAAACATTCCTCGCGCATACTCCTCCGACGATCATGATTCGAAGAAAGGGAGACCAACTAATGAAGAGCAACACCAAGCATTCCTTCAGACCTGTGCTTACCTGGAAGAGAATGATGATGAACAACTGTTGATTGGAGACCTAATTTCCAAAATGAGGAATATCTTCAAGGAAGTCAGAGCTCTGTCTACGAACGCAGGCACATGAAGAGAAAGCTTTTAGAACGTTACGGAGACAAGATCATAATATCAGGTGAAAGGGAAGGCAGATGTAGTAACACTACGAGAGACAGCTAATGAAATTCTTATAGATTATCACAAAAAGTCGAAAGAATGTGATATAGATATAGAGCTACAGAAGATTTACCTAGTAGAAGCTGCTGCAAAAATAATCAGAAGTGATATCAAGTCTGTCGACTCGCCTAGAAAAGATGTGTATCCATCTCCAAATGACATCACTGCAGAAAGTGCTCTTGATTACATTCCCAACAGTCTGAAATTGCTATTATCAAAAGCATTTGCGGGACAGGATGCTTCAAGAAAAATAGGTGCAATTGGGCAGAGCATTATGCAAGCAACCCGTCCTAGAGGATTACTATGTCCACTACATCGGTTTGTCGGTTCAGCTACACCACAACTTTAGGTCAAGGTACCTTATTGACGTTCTCCATCAGCTGGGTTACTGTTCGTCGTATGCAGAAGTAACAAGATTCGAAAGAAACGCGGCGCTGGCAAGTGGGTCTGGCTCTTTTACTGTTGATGAAAACACTGCAGTCCTTCTAGCAGCAGATAACGTCGATCATGATGTCTGCACTTTGGATGGGAAGAATACCTTTCATGGAATGGGTATGATTGCCGCAATAACTCCGAAGATCAAGATCCACCCTTCTATTCACAGGCGTAATGTTGGTGACAATGACATTAAGAAGATTGCAACCGTTGACATTAGGGAATATAGACACGCGAGAAGCATGCTGAGGGACATCTCATTCCGCGAACTTCCAGTACCCACTGCCACCATAAGTCGACTTAGTCTTCTCTGGCAGATATCTTCAGCAGAAAGATCAGGTCCAAGTTGGTCCGGAACAATGCAGGCAATTCACGGTGGATCAAGTGTCTCACATCCAGGTGTGGCGTCGATCACGTTCCTTCCCATCATAGATATGTCGCCAACTGACATGACTTGCATATTTTCGACATTACTATATTTGAGCAAGATAGCACGCGATCAAAAAGTCCCATGCATTATTACCTTTGATCAGCCTTTGTTCTGGAAAGCTTACCAAATCATCAATGAACAGAGAGACCTGCAGGACATTGTTTTAATGCTGGGATCATTTCACACTCTGATGAATCTTTTGGGAACAGTCGGTACTCTTATGAATGGTTCAGGATTGTCTGAAGTACTTCAAGAAATATACGGACCAAATGCCGTGCAGCACATGATGTCTTGAAAAGCTGTTTCAAGAGCGATACGTGGTCATATGATAGTAGATGCAGCTCTTAGTACCTTACTAGTCGCAGACGTTTTCCCTCGTAATGAAGATGGAACTCCTCATGACCTCCATAAGGAAGCTTGTGACCTGCTCGACGATGTTATGACCGCCAAACAATCAGTTGAGGATGTGGAATCTTCGAATGCATTGTCTCAGATTGCTACCACTTTGGATGCGAAGAAAACTGACCTACAATCTACTTCGCAAACAAGTCAACTCTGGTTGGAATATCAGCGAATGATCAACATTGCACGTTCCTTGATAACAGCAGACAGAACCGGCTCGTGGGATTTGCACTTGCAAGCTATGCTGGAGACCATCCCCATAATTGCAGCAGCCGGACATCACAATTACCTGAAATCGATATACCTGTACCTGCAGAAAATGTTAAGTTTGCCTTCTGAAAATCCAGCCGTTAACAAAATGTTCCAGGAAGGTAAGTTTGTGGTAAGAAGAAGCGACAGATTATGGGCCGGACTCGGCACAGACCTGGTGATAGAACAAGTACTAATGCGTCCCCTGAAAAGCAGAGGCGGACTGACACGCGGAAGTGGATTTACAGACATCCAAAGGACAACGTGGCTCTTTTCTATGCCTCTGTGTTCCACTTATAACTTAGCAATGCCTGAAGACACCAGAGTTTTGTTGGAAAGTAGTGAACAGCACAAGGAAATGAGGGGAAGTAGACAAATCAGGGACAGTAATGACATGAAGAAAGTACTTGAACGTCTGGAATCCTTATCCCCATTCCATTCTACCTCGGGTCTCTGCAACATTGTAACAGGGCTAACTGCTGATCCTGGAGTTAACGTTCATCAATTGCATTCAATCGGTACGAACATTGTCGTAAAAATGATTGGGAAACAAGCCTTTACATATTCTGCCAAAAGATCTGACAAAGTGAAAACACTAGGATCTGCTTCTGCCGTTGTGATCACTGATGCTTCAGATATAGAAGTAGATCCTGCACTACTGTTTCAGAGAATGATGACTGTTGCCACTGGCGGAGACATGAATCTTGAAGATGTCATGTGTTACGAACTGTGTGCATATCCTCTTGCATTGTTCGAATCACGAAGTATCTTGAGGAAACCCGATAAGTCTCAGGTAGCTCATGCAATAATCAAATACACTGACACTTTACGCATGGAAGAAGTTCAAGAAATTCAGTGCACAGACCAGTACGTATTGGATGGTGGATCTCTACTACATCGTGTTTCCTGGCGTCAAGATGAAACATATGACAGCATCGCCAACTCATATGCCGATTTCACTCTGAAAACATATGGAAAAGCAATCATTGTTTTTGATGGCTACAGCAGCTCTCCTACGATCAAGGACATGACCCACAGAGACGCAGCACCAAGACAAGCAGAAATGTGAATCTCAGTCCAAGCATGAAGTTTGTTGGCCAGAAGGAACACTTCTTGGCTAATGAAAACAACAAGCAAGCATTTATTTCCCTCGTAGGTGAGATGTTGAAGAAGCACGGGTGTACTGTTCACAACGCAGATGGGGATGCTGATGTGGACATCGTTCGTGCAGTAGTTTCCTCATCAGAAAATGCAACTACAACAGTAATAGGGGAAGACACCGACTTGCTGATTCTCCTTCTGTACCATGCCAAGGACAGTGGTTTCAAGTTGTACTATCGCAGCGATATAAGACGGGGACCATCTCCTAATCCTGTGTATGATATTCTCAGCATTCAATCATTGTTAGGCAATGACATCTGCAAGTATCTCCTGTTTGTGCATGCTTTCACGGGCTGTGATAGCACATCCAGAATTTTTTCGATCGGTAAAGCCAAAGCATTCGACACACTGATGAAGGTGGCTGAACTCCGTTCAGTTGCAAATACATTCTGTTCTGATTGTTGCCAACACTCTGACATTGAAGCCGTTGGAAGAAAGGCAATGCTTCTGTTGTATGGCTGCAAAACACTTGAATCCACTAACGCACTACGTCATCGAATGTTAGTTGAAAAGGTAGCTACAGCTAAATCTTTTGTTACACCCGAACGTTTACCACCTACCGATGCGTCCACAAAGTACCACAGCTTTCGCACATACTTTCAAATACTAATCTGGAAGTCTACAGAAGAGAAGATCGATGCAGAACAGTGGGGTTGGTATGTAAAGAATAATTCCTACTACCCTACAGCCTGCGACAAGCCACCAGCTCCAAATTATCTACTCAACATGATCCGCTGCTCCTGCAAGACGAAATGTGCTACTTCAAGATGTGGATGCAAGCGTAATGGAATGCCCTGTTCAGCCGCTTGTGGCGAGTGCCAAATCAGTGGTTGCGATAACAACCCAAGTACCGGTAATCTATCCGATGATAGTGATGAAGAGGATTAATTTCTGTATGTTTGTGACCTGGTATCACTTCTTCTGTAATTAACATAACTTGAAACGGGGAAAAAAATAATTGTTGTATTATTGATTATAAAAATCTGTAAAAAGCTATATAACATTATATTTGCGTAATAACTGGTTGTGTTGTATATTGTTGAATTATTTAAAACATTACAACTGAAAGAAAAAGCATCAAATGTATCTCTATAAATAAAAGCGTAAATTATATATTTTTTTTTCGTAGGAAACATCCAGTCCGCCATTTTGAATTTCATTTTTGGGGGTGTTCCCGGGGTCCAATTTTGTCGGATTTTGGATATGTTATTCGGCAATGGTTCCTGAGCTGGAAACAGTTTAGAAAGCTTCTGAAGCAATTTTGCCCAGGTCTAATTACAAATTGCCTGGACTACTAGTTCTTGAGATAATGAATACCCTCAATTAATAGGAAACGTAACCATAACGCGTGCATATGGGAAACTACCGGAACATTCTAGATGGTGAGACCGAATAAAATGCCATTATGTATTTCATGTGTTTACTTTTGTATGATTTGAGACAATTTCAATGCGATTTGTAAGTAGGCTCCGCCTGAACATTAAATGTTTTGCATTTTTACGTGTTTCAATGGGGTACCAATTATCTCATAAATTAGAGCCAATCTAAAACCGATGTCATATTCGGAATCAGCACCACAAAGTTACCCCAAAATCACTCTAATATGATTGGCAATAAAATGAGTGTTGACCAGTGTTATCCTTTAATTTAGGATGGTTGGGCTTCCATGGTAACTTGGTGATATATTGACCATTTCTATATTCAATATTATCATTAAACATCTACAGAGTTTGGTCTTGTTGAGGATCTGGATGAGGGCGAATGCCTATCGTATCCAGTGACCATAACCCTTGAAGGGAAGTGGTTATGTCCTAATGTTCCGTCCCAATGTGTAGAACAGTTATTACGTCCGTAGTTACCTCCGGAAATTCATTCCCATGCTCACATAAAGGACCAGATATTAGGTACCCCCTGGGGAATTTCAATAAATGTACTTTATCTAAACTTTATATGGCCAGTTATAAATTGGTAGTAGAAATCTGGCCGATTAGTAAATCCACATTACCAATATGGTCCGATGTAATATGGTCGGCTACCATGATACCCCTCTTTTTTAGAGAGTGTGTGTACCGTAGCCTGCAAGCCTGGGATATTTGTTCGAGAAGACAATGTTTCTATCAAGACTGCTTCAATTTGTACATTACCCCTAGAAGAATTAATTTGGAGACGTACTGTGTCGTAAGTTTGCGACGTTCCCTTTGTATCATAACCATCAATCGAGAGGGTCATAGTTGAATTAGTCTTTAAGTGCAATTTGCGTGCGGTGGTCTTAATCAAGAGGGTGCGCTGGGCGCACTGATCGAATAACGTCCGCACACGCTTTTCACCTTTACCCGTTCTTAATTCGAGCATGGCTGTTGGCAACGCGGAACCAGAGGCTAGTTTAGGTACCTGGTTAGACGCGGCTGCTGATACAGTAGTCGTATTTTCGACTTGTACCTGTTCTTCCATCCGTTTATAATACAAAGCAGTATTATGCCTCAACTCACAACGTCGGCAAGTCTGGTTGCTACGGCAGTCATTAACTACGTGGTTATTTCCGAGACAAAGAGTACATAAGTGCATCTCCTTTGCTCGTTCTGCCCTACTCTTGCCATCTTTATATGAATCACGCTCTGACACATGTTCCTTAAAACAATTTACAGAATGGTTTACGAACTTCTGAGTCCATTTTTTGCCTGCCTTTTCCCTTTGATTTAGCAGTGACGTTAAAGTTGCCTGCTGTAAATTTATTATATTCCTAATAGGGTGAATCATTCCCTTTTCCTGTCCTGCAACTATGTTGTTCCCTCTTACGGGGGACCGACGTTTCCGCCTTCACTTCTGGCTCAACATCTTGTATGTGTTCTATTTCGGCATTCATGGCCTCCCGAAAGATGTCTAATTCCCAGTAATTGGATCTTGCGACCCTATTTAAGTTATCCCTAACCTTATTAAGTAACTTTCTAATAAGAAGAGCGGATAAAACAAAACAAGCATCTTCTACTTTAACTCCTAAGGATTTTAATCCTCTCAAATGGCACTCGTATTAGGACCGGAATGTTCTCAAGTCCTTAGCGCTTGCGACGGGACCCTTCAAATCGAACAAGGCGTAAATATGCGCCTGTATGATGCGCTGTGGTTTTCCAAAAGTTTCTTGAAGAAGTTTAAGTGCTTATTCGTAATCATTATTGGGTAATGAAATCCCTTCGAGGAGCTTCAAAGCCTCTCCCCGTAGTTGGCCTCTTAAATAGGTAAACTTCTGAGGACCGGCTAGGTCCGTGCGCGTATGCACTGATGAACTAAAACTACCAAAAAATTTAAACCAATGAGTGGGCTTACCCTCAAAAATCGGTAGTTGAAATTGTGGTAACTTTACTGAATTACCTGCAACCCTAGAAAGCCCATCTTCCTTTGAGGGCCGGTTAGCCTGCGCTTTCACGCGCTATTGCTCGATTTCTAGCTCTTTAAGCTTAATCGTTTGCTCAAATTCGAGCTCCAACTTTCTCAACACATCAGCACGGGCTTTCGCTGCTGATTCCTCAGCACGGGCTTTCGCCGCTGATTCGATCTTTCTCATTTCTAACTCTTCAGCCCTTCGCTGACGCTCAGCTATCTGGATTTTAGATACCCAATCTCTGAGCTCTTCGTCTTCATAGCCGAGATCTTTGCCAGTTTGGGTGAGGTCCTTAACCAATTGATATTCGGCAGACATTTTTAAAAGGCTGATTATGGCCTCAAAAGCTAACACACTATAATCAGAACCGAACTCAGCTAATAGAGCTGGTTAATAAAGCTATAAACATCCGGTTCGAAGGACCAAATTATGTGGGTCTCGAGGGGCTACACACCCTGATTCAAAATTGCCAGGATTAACCAGCCTTCAATCGAGACGCGCTCTGGCCTCAACTGCAGTTCGGAGCAGTTTGGAGGTCCCACACAAAATGAGCGACTTAGGGCCTGGGTGGAACTCCCTGAATCAAACCTCGGATGAACAGCCACAGAATCGAAGGGTGATAGCTCTTCGAGTAACGAAGTTCTTGATGCCAATCACCACCTCGACCCAAGCCATACCCGAGTTAAATTCGACTGAGTCTGAATAACTCTAATCAAGTAAATAATGGCCAGCAAGTTAACCACTCCTAGACCAACTACTCTTAAATCCACTCCGGGGATAAGAGGAATCGAAATTATTAATTCCAAGGCTCCTCAAATCCACAGAGCAGACAAGAGGGGGGTTCCGCAACCTAATACGTAACGGTCAGTTTAATCCCACGGTAATATCTAAGGTAAAGTACCGTCAGCGATCTAATTTAACTTAACTTTAATAGAAATATTAACAGTTATCTAAATAATTGTATTTATAGCCCAATTAAATATTTACAATATATACACAAGGAGCAGAATGGCTCCTGGGTCCGAAATAGGAGAAAACTTAAGATTAAACTACTGAGAACTTGTGGCAATAGTAGCCTAAACAAGGTTATGAACACGCCTTTCAAAAGACATTTAAACTAAGTTAAACTTTTAAGATTTCAAAGAGAATCAATTGCAATCTAAGCAGAGCACAACCTTACGGCAGGAAAACTGACCACCAAGTGTGTGTGTGTATATATATATAATAACAGGTCATCCCATAAGTAATGTCGTTTTTTACGATAGATTAAGTTTAAACTAGTCCTACTCGGTTTAAGCATAAATTTTCCGGTTATATCTAAGAGGAGATCTATCGTGTTTCGCTACATACTTTACAGATCTTGACCAGTGAAGACTGGTGTTTTGCTTTATGTGAACCCCTCATAAACATGGCGGTATCAGAAGAGCATATCAGGCATATAATGCTTTACGAGTTCAAAAAAGGGAATAGTGCTACTGAAGCAACGCGAAACATTCAGGACGTTTATGGCAACGATATTCTTCATGTGAGGAAATGTCAAAGATGGTTTCAAAAATTTAGGAATGGTGACTGCTGTTTGACAGATGCAGCACGCTCTGGACGCCCTGCTGAGTTTCATGATGACCTGCTGTTAGCCGCACTTGAAGAAGACTGTTCAACAACTGTATTGCCCCATGAATCGGAAAATTTCTCCAAACACCAACCAAGTATAATGGGATACAAGTATTCAAATGAATCTTTCATGTTGGAATAACGCCGTACACGATTCATCAGCTTATGATGTGACACTCCTCCACACCTCCCATCGAGCCGATCCGGCCACCTGTGGCTCATAGTCATCTCAGAGATTGAACCGACTGGACGTGCACTTCTCACAATAGAATATGATGGAGCTTCCTTTGAGCAGCATTCTCAATTCCGTGTACGATGTGTCCGTGGCGAAGTCATTGTTCGTGTTCAGGCGTGAAACCGGTGTCATTAACTATGTACTAGAAACGATTTGTAAAAAAACTTTGGTAAACGGAATGTTGTTCAGTTAAGTGAACATTCGTTAGCCAGACTACGTACTGAGCGGACGCATTTCCTGAGCTCTCTGAAATTGCTTCTACTTTTGGATATTGCCAATAACCTTACTTTTAGAAAGTTCTGAATTTTATATGCTTGAGTTTATATTCACATTGTTATAGATAAGTAATTGAATATTAGTGGTTTTTAGCGATTTAGAAGTTTTCATAGTTTGCCGGCTTAATTTAACTTAAACTTGTGACGGTTATAAACTAATTTAACTTGCGCGATGCCGTCGCAGAAAACGTCGTGTGTTAGGTGTGGGGTAAATCGGTGGTATACGGATTTTAAGGATTACAACGGCGATCCTATGGCGATTACCGAGAGATCGGTTTGTTTCTTTTGTGATTTAAGGGAGGAAATAGTTGACATAAAACGTAGTGTACGTGAGGTAACGGAAAGACTTGCAACGCTTGATGAGGGCAGGGGTAGGGCTACAGTTGACGAAAGCAAGCCGAACCAATACTAACGTTGAAGACGTTAGTAATTTGAAGAGTGAGGTGGTAACCTAGGTTCTAGTTTAGGTAGCTTATCGGGAAGGTTGGATAGAGTTGAGGAAAGGGTTAAGGTTGGTCCTAGATTAGTAGATGGGGAGGGATTTAGAGAATCTAAGGGTGGAGCTAGGCCACGTACGTTAGGTGATAGGAATCCCGCCCCTATCGAGGTTTCGAACCCTTTCGCCCACTTGGATAGGGACGTGAACGAGGGGGAAACTATTTTAATTGGGGATTCTTTAGTGCGCCATATGGATAAAGAGTTCGTGGAACGGAATTCAACCAAGAGGATGAGGATCTGTCTCTCAGGGGCCAGGGTTGACAGAATTAGAGACGAAGTGGATAGGATTGATGTTGCCTCCCGTCACTCGATGTTGGTGACGATGGTAGGGGGCAACGACTCGTATAAGCCAGATACGAGAGTGCATGACCATTTGGAGAGATATAGGGGGTTAATTAGGTCCATGAAGGCGAGGTCAGATAGGTCTTTAGTTCTAGGTATTACCCCTAGGCGCGGTTTGGGTCTTAGGACTACGTCAAAAACAATATTTTTTAATACTAAATTAGAAGAGATTTGTGCTGAGGAAAATGTACCCTTCGTAAAGCTGTGGTCAGACTTCAGTGATCCAAGGCTTTCTATGAAAGATGGGGGTGCATTTTAATGAAATAGGTAATGCTAGGCTAGGTAGGTTAATTGACGAAAACGTTCGAAAGCTGTATAAGTTGAAGCCTTCTTTAAACGTTGTGAGTCTGGGAAACGCGGGCCCGACGTGAAAAACAGTTTGAAACGCCGACCCGTGGTAAAAAATAACTTAAACGTCTTTCATTGTAACGCGAGTAGTATTAGAAATAAATTAAACGAATTTAAGGCGATAATTTATTCCGGCAACTACGATATAGTTGCTATCACTGAAACGTGGTTAAATACCGTGACTCGGGACTTGTTGGGGGAACTTGATATACGGGTTTTAAACTCTTTACTAATTATAGGTTACATAGGATTGGTGGCGGCGTTTTGCTGTACATTCGTAATTCTCTTAGGGCTATCGAGGTTAAGGTAGATTTTCCGGCAGCATTTAATGCGATATGCGTTGAAGTTAGGGCGCGTAGTCTTAGTTTCAATTTTGTTGTTGTTTATAGACCTCCCGACCTCCCGTTCAACCCCTCGATACCGATACTAGATTTTACTCACTTCTTGGTAACTTTATTAATAACACTGGTCAACAAAGATTTTTCATCAGAGTAAAATTTGTGGTGGCTGGATAGCATTTTTCACGCTGATTCCAAAACTGCATTCAGATGTTTTCTAGCACGTATAGTTTTCAAGATGAAGGCAATATACTGTATAACTACACAGATTTAACCATTTAAATAGGCAAAATACTAATATTTCAACATTGATTGTGTTTATTTTATTGTGTTTTTTTAGTTTATTCATCTTATTGATTTCAATTATTTAATTATACATCTTATGTATTTCAGGTGTGAGCTTTTACGTTAGCAGCATTGTGATTCAGGCAACAACGCGTGCTTTGTGTGTCAAAAGATCAGTCCAGTCAAGAACTTGTTGTGTCAAGTTGTACATTTTTTTGAATTTATAGTTTGCTCAGGTCAGTCAACATGCCTCGACAATGTAAGAATGACCCTGAAAGCAGTTCTTTTGCATAATGGTAATATAATGCCATCCATCCCCATTGCCCATTCCGTCCATCTAAAAGAGACATATGACAATATGGATATACTACTTAAGGCAATCAAATACGACAGTCATCAATGGAATGTTTGTGGAGATCTAAAAGTTATAGGAATGCTTATGGGTATGCAGTCAGGATTCACAAATTTGTTGTTTCCTTTGCCTGTGGGACAGTCGCGCCACTATAGAACATTACACCAAAAGTGACTGGCCACTTAGGTACATATGTCCCAGGGATAAGCAATGTCCAGTCTGTCCCTTTAGTGGATCCCCAAAGATCTATCTGCCACCTCTTCACATTAAACTTGGTTAATGAAGAATTTTGTTAAAGCAATGGGTAAAGTCAATTCTGAAGGGTTCCAATACCTTTCAAGAAATTTCCGAAGGTTACTGCAGCAAAATTGAAGGAAGAATTTTTGTTGGGCCACAAATAAGGGAGGTTTTGAATGACACTGAATTTGAAAAAGTCCTAAGTCCGCTGGAATTGAAGGCTTGGCTGGCGTTCAAATGGATATGTGAAAACTTTCTTGGAAGCAACAAGTCACCTGCGTATAAGGATGGAGTCAAGAACCTCCTTGATGCCTTCAAAGAAATGGAGTGTCGAATGTCGTTAAAAATTCATTTCCTGCATTCCCACTTAGATTTCTTTCCTGAAAACCTTGGTGCAGTGAGTGACGAGCAAGGAGGGCGCTTCCATCAAGATATTCAGATGATGGGAGAAGCGCTACAAGGATATTGGAATGAAAGCATGATGGCGGACCATTGTTGGATGCTGTATCGTGAAAATCCAGGCCAAATTTACAAAAGGAAATCACACTCACAGCGCTTTTAATAAAATAATGTATATATTCTTTATTTATAAGTACATTGAATAAGGTATATGATTATTGTTGTTTAGCATTCCTAAGTGTGATCTATACATCCATAAATTTTCTTATAGCAATATCAAAAACTTAAAATATCAAAAACCAGTGTATCTATATAACTATACGTGCTAGAAAAAAAAATAAAACCAGATTCGGAATCAGCGCGAAAACTGCATTAGGAAAAGTGTGATCATGTTTGTGATGAGAAAAAAAAGTTTCATTTTGTTGGCCAGTGTAATCGGGATAGTATAGTTGTCGGAGACTTTAACTGCCCTAACGTTAATTACAAGACTTTTACTGGTAACGATGACGGTTTGAGATTGATTGAGTTCATGCAAGATATTTTTTTACGACAGATGGTTACCGAACCAACGCGCGGTGACAATAGATTAGACGTGGTGATGACGAACGGCGAAAATATAGTAGAAGGTTTAGAAGTAGACAAGAGTTTAGGATGTAGTGATCATCAAATTATTAGGTCTAAGCGATTGATAGAAAGCCCTAAGGATAGTAACGTAATAGAAGTCCCTGATTTTCGTACGGCCAATTTTGATAGTTTTGCGGATAGGATGAGAGTAGTGGATTGGGATAACTTATTTATGGGTAATGACGCAAATTTGCATTGGGAGGCGTTTAAAGATAGTTTCTTGAATATCAAAAGGGAGTTTATTCCTCGTAGGCCCAAGCGCGCTAGAAATCATGGTAGACCCAAGTGGTGGACTAGAGAAATAGGCGAGTTCATAAAGTAGCGTAACAGAGCGTATAGACTTAATAAGCTAAGCGCAATGGCACGGTAGCTAACGTTAATAGATATATCGAGCTTCGATGTCAGGTTAAAAGATCAATTAGGAATGCTAAGCGTAATTTAGAAATACTTATAGCTGCAGATAGTAAACATAACCCAAAAAAAGTTTATCGATTACGTGAATAATCGTAAGCCGATAAAAGCTAATATAGGTTATCTCGTGGACGCTAATGGCGCTTTGGCTTCCGACGCTCAGGCGATGGTGGGTATTTTTAATAACTTTTTGCAACAGTTTTTACCGTAGAAGACTTCAATAATGTCCCCGATGTGGACGATATCGTTCCATTTAGCAGCAAGACTATTTTGGATGAAATAACTGTTTACGAAGGTGAGATTGCGCATTATATCGATAGGCTAAAAGTTAGCAAGGCTCCAGGCCCTGACGCGTTTTATCCTAGACATTTGAAAGATTTGAAAGACGTTACCGTGGGCCCCTTAACGAAGATTTTTAATCAGTCACTCGAAACGGGGATTATTCCTGAAGACTTCAAATTAGCTAACGTCACGCCAATTTTTAAAAAAGGTGACCGCACAGTAGCTAGCAATTATAGGCCTATTAGCTTAACGTCAATTGTCGGGCTGGTTGGATGTAGGTAGCGGTGTCTCACAGGGTTCAGTGTTAGGCCCATTGCTATTCGTAATTTACATTAACGACATGGATGTAGGAATTGATTAGTAACGTGTCAAAATTCGTGGACGATCCTAAAATAGGCGGTAAGGTTTTTAACGAGGACGATAGAAATAGGCTCCAAGACGATGTAAATAGGATTATGGAGTGGACGGATAAGTGGCAGATGCAATTTACGTAGACAAATGTAAAGTTTTGCATATAGGTTCTCATAACAATAATTACACGTGCACGATGGATGATAGAGAGTTAGCGAGCGTTGACGAGGGAGCAGATTTAGGCGTACGCGTATCTAAGGATTTAAAGGTTAGGAACCAGTGCCTGGAGTCTTGCGCAAAAGTTAATAGGATGTTAGGCTTCATAGCGCGTAATTTCGAATTTAAATCGAAGAATATTATATTGCCTCTTTACAAGTCCTTATTCAGGCCTCATTTAGAATATGCCCTTCAGTTTTGATGACCGTATTTGCGTGAGGATATTGATAGGTTAGGAAGGGTTCAGCGTCGCGCCACGAAACTAATTCCCTCATTGCGCCACAAGCCTTATGAAGATAGCATTAAAGAGTTAGACTTGCATTCATTCGAAACTCGGAGATTAAGGGGGGACTTAATGAAGTTTTCAAAATCGTTAATAAAATCGATAACATAAATTTTGATAAACTGCTCACTTTCGGTAATAGCAATACTCGTAATAACCGATTTAAGATGCGTGGCAGGCGTTTCATTACTAATATCGCTAAAAACTTCTTTACGTTTAAAGTAATTGATAAATGGAATAATCTTCCCGCGTCAGTCGTGAACTCACCAGCGTTAATGTTGTAGTGAATACTCTTATTTTAGTTTCAAGATAAATGTTAATTTTACCGTCTTGAATTTCGGAATAGCTATAAATTCATTTTAAATTAGTTACCCATCATAATTCAATTGTAAACCACATTAATACTAATTTTATGTATACTGTATTATTTTATTGTATGTAAACATAATTAATTATATATCACAATTGTCAGTTAATTATTTATATTCAAATAATTATTTTAATCTAATACCATGTCCATTTTGCAAATAAATAATAGAAATCCAAGGGTTATATTTTCCATTCTTGGTACTGTCGCAGTTTCGCCTAACGGACTCAATACGGCTAGTGAGATAATCACTGGTTGGCACTTAACCAGCGGCAGTGCTTATGGCTACATCATCCAGGTTACCCTATACCGGATAGATGCGCTACGGTCCCAAGCCGTAGCTTGCCTAGGCCCAACGACGACGACGACGAAAACCAACAATTGGTGACCCCGGAGTTGGATTCCCCCCTTTTACCCGAACGACTAGGACTAGACTGTAACGTCGTTCGTGCCCATCACCCCCTTCACCCGAGCGACTAGGACCAGACTGTAACGTCGCTCGTGCCCTCTGCCCCTCACCCCTGCCCGTGCGCTCTGTGCCTGCGCTCGTCTCAACCTCCACTCCTTCGTTGGTAACTTGTCGTCTTGCTTGTACGTCAGCAAGCATAGAAGATGCCTGACGACGCTGGTGCCATCTCCCACTTGAGGTAAAGCTCCCCGTCTTCTGGCCGGGTGATCCATTTATTTGGTTCCACCAAGTGGAATCACAATTCAACTTAGGAAGGATCACCGCTAGCAGGACAAAATACGATCATGTTTTGTCCTCTCTACCAGCGAGCATCATCTCTGAAGTCCGTGACGTCATCGTGTCTACTTCCACGAGTGAGGACCCATACAACGATCTGAAGTCTGCCATCCTGTGCCGCACCACTGTCTCCGAGCGTGAGAAACTACATCAGTTAATCTCAAAAGAACTTGGAGACCGTAAGCCCACTCAAATGCTGAGGGCTATGCAGTGCGCTCTAGGCGAACGCGCACAAACCTTCGATAAGGACATCTTTAGACAGTTGTTCTTGCAGAAACTTCCTCCATCAGCTCAGCGTGTCTTGGCCACTATGGATCCTGCTACTCCAGTTGATAAACTAGCAGAAACTGCCGACAAAGTAGTGGAGATTGACACAGCTCCGGTCAACAACGTGAACACACAATCGGAACTGGAGTTGAAAGTGGAAGAGTTAAGTCAACAACTCAACCACGTTTGTTCTCTGCCACAAAATCAACGGCAAAGAAGCCATTCTCGGTCAAGATTTACGAAGAGGCATCGCATCGTTCGAGTTCCGGGAAGATCTGCTTCTACCACTCTAAATTTGGAAAGAAGGCTAGGAAGTGCATCTCCCTTGCAATTTTTCGTCGGAAAACCCCAGCAGCGAGTCCTAATGGCGTCTAGTACTCGCACTGCCAACCTGTTATTCATAAAGGACAGGAACTCTGGTGTCAATTTCTTGGTCGATACCGGAGCGTCAGTCAGTGTATTCCCTCAAAAATCTGGTCATACGCACTCGGAATCTCCGCCTCTATACGCTGCTAACGGTTCACGCATACCCACGTACGGTACTCAGTCGCGTGAACTAAACTTGGGCCTTCACCGATCCTTCAAGTGGATTTTCATCTGTGCTCAAGTGCAGCATCCCATAATCGGCGCTGACTTTCTCCAGCATTTCAAACTCCTGGTGGATCTTGACAAGCGACGCTTATGCGACCAGGCCACACTGCTTTCTGTTCTTGCCAAACAGGTTGCCCTTCCGGACGCCTCGAACTCTGCACTTTCCCTCGTTCCCCCTAATTCCATGTACCAGTGCCTTTTCCAGCGATATCCAGGAATTCTTCAACCGATGCAGATGGGTGATACCATTAAGCACACCATTACCCATCACATTACAACAAAAGGTCCCCCTGTGTTTGCAAAACCCAGACGTCTTGCCCCGGACAAACTGAAAGCTGCCAAATCGGAATTCCAGCTTATGATAGATCTTGGGATAATAAGACCTTCCAAAAGCAGTTGGTCCTCTCCCCTACACCTGGTCCAGAAGAAGTCAGGAGACTGGAGACCATGTGGGGATTACCGGTTTTTGAATTCGACAACCATCCCGGACCGATATCCGCTACCAAATGTCCAAGACTTTACTTCTCTTCTCCACGGCAAATCTATCTTCGGTAAAATAGACCTCGTTAAGGCTTTCCACCACATTCCCGTAGAGCCTTCGGATATTCCCAAGACTGCAGTTTGTACACCATTTGGGTTATTCGAATTTGTGAAGATGCCGTTCGGGCTACGGAATGCTGCGCAAACCTTTCAGAGGTTTATAGATGAGGTCACCAGAGGCTTAGACTTTGTTTATGCCTACATCGATGATTTGCTTGGGCCAGCTCAACGGAAGAGGAACATAAGGAACATCTTTCACTCCTCTTTCAACGCTTAGAACAATACGGTGTTACTATTAATGCATCTAAGTGTGTGTTTGCACAGCCAACTTGGAATTTCTTGGTCACACGATTTCGCAGCACGGAATTACCCCCCTTCAGGACAAGTGTGAAGTGATAAAAAATTACCCTATGCCAAATAATCAGCGTGAGTTACGTCGGTTTCTAGGTTTGGTAAATTATTACACAAGTTCATTAAAAACTGTGCCAGTGTTCTTGCTCCTCTACACGCTATGATCACACACAAACGCAAGGTAACGAAATTGGTATGGTGTAGCGATAGTTTACAGGCGTTCGACAATGCCAAAAATGCTATCAATAGTGCATTGTCTCTGTCATTTCCTATCAGTGATGCCCCCCTAACTCTGACGGTCGATGCATCAGATGTTGCGATCGGTGGGGTGTTCGAACAAACCATTAACGGTCAACAAGCACCCATCGCGTTTTACTCGAAAAAGCTGCAGCCAGCCCAAACGCGTTATAGTGCTTTCGGACGTGAACTTCTTGCTATTTACTTAAACGTGAAGCATTTTCAACATTTCCTTGAAGGCCGAGAGTTTTGTTTTTTACCACAAACCTTTGGTCACTGTCTTCAATAAAAACAGTTGTTACCACTCTCCCAGAGTCATCAGGCAACTCGATTATATCTCGCAATTTACCACAGATATCCGCCACATCAAAGGTGTCTTGAACACTCCAGCGGATGCACTTTCAAGAATAGAGATTACTTCTGTTACCCTCAGCTCTACACTGTGGAATGCTATTGCACAGGATCAAGATAAGGATACGGAACTACAAGACCTGCTCAGAGAAGACTCCACTCACTCACTTTCCCTCAAGAAAATGAGTATGCCAGGATTGTCTGTGCCCCTCTATTGCGACGTATCAAGCTGCTATTCGCCCTTATGTCCCTCCATGTCACAGACAAGCAGTCTTCACGGATCTTCATAAGCCCTCCCATCCTGGTATCCGTGCTTCGCAACACCTGGTTACCTCTCGCTTTGTTTGGCCCTCGATGCGGAAGGATGTCAAACATTGGACCAAAACGTGCCTTGCCTGCCAGCGTGCCAAAGTCCAAAGGCACACCAGGTCCCCCTTTGACGCATTTCCGACCCCATCCCAGCGATTTGAGGTAATTCATGTAGACATTGTTGGCCCTCTTCCAGTGATTCAAGGCCAACGTTATCTGCTCACCTGTCTCGACCGCTTTTCCAGATGGCCTGAAGCCATCCCACTTCCTGATATCCAAGCGGACACTGTTGCAAGAGCCTTTCTTCATGGATGGGTATCAAGATTTGGATTGCCGACAAAAGTCATCACTGACCAATAGGGTGGATCGATTTTACATTTTTTTCGATTTCCATATTCTAATAGAGACAAAAACTTGCGCATGCATGAGAAATAGCCCTGCAAAATCTTAGCTTAATAGGTAATCATCTTCTGCCCCCGGCAGAGCGATGAAAATCATATTTTAGTAGTCAAAAACGTATTTTTCTATAATTAAATATTTCAATATGCGTGTGTGTTATTTCATGCCTAAGCAACGATATAAATGCTATGGGAAATATATAAATGCATTATTTAAGACAAAGAGCCGATCTGAAAATATGTATATTATACATATTTTCAGATCGGCTCTTTGTCTTAAATAATGCATTTATATATTTCCCATAGCATTTATATCGTTGCTTAGGCATGAAATAACACACACGCAATTGAAATATTTAAATTATAAGAAAAATACGTTTTTGACTACTAAAATATGATTTTCATCGCTCTGCCGGGGGCAGAAGATGATTACCTATTAAGCTAAGATTTTGCAGAGGCTATTTTCTCATGCATGCGCAAGTTTTTGTCTCTATTAGAATATGGAAATCGAAAATAATGTAAAATCGATCCACCCTACTGACCAAGGTCGCCAATTTGAGTCTTCGCTTTGGAAGAAGTTTACCAGCTTGTTGGGTACAGTACATGCGCATACCTGTGCGTATCATCCGCAAGCTAACGGCCTCGTCGAACGCTTCCATCGCCAGCTGAAGTCATCCTTTATGTGTCACGAAGACTCCCATTGGATGGATAAGCTTCCACTCGTGTTGCTTGGTATTCGCTCTGCATTTAAGAGTGATCTGAAGACTACAGCGGCTGAACTAGTCTATGGAACAACACTGCGGCTACCAGGTGGCTACTTCACTGCATGGGATAAGTCATGTGATCCTACGGAATTCGCTCAAACACTTTCCTCTCACATGCAGTCCCTTCAGCCTGTTCCCCCTCGATTGACTAGCCAACAGAACATCTTTGTTTCCCCAGCCCTCCAGTCTTGCACCCACGTTTTCGTTCGTGTACCTGTCCCAAAACGGCCTCTCCAATGTCCATATGACGGGCCCTATGAAGTTCTCCGACGTACGCGCAAATCATTTCTCATCCAGCGCGGTTCCAAGGTCGACAAGGTTTCTATCGATCGTCTTAAGCCTGCGTTTTTGGAATCAACCTTAAGCGAGGTACATGTAGCTACGAAAAAGGTCCAGGGGAAATCTGTGTCGTTCGGAACTCTTTGAACTTCCTCTCTGGTGGGGGAGTGTGTAGTGAATACTCTTATTTTAGTTTCAAGATAAATGTTAATTTTACCGTCTTGAATTTCGGAATAGCTATAAATTCATTTTAAATTAGTTACCCATCATAATTCAATTGTAAACCACATTAATACTAATTTTATGTATACTGTATTATTTTATTGTATGTAAACATAATTAATTATATATCACAATTGTCAGTTAATTATTTATATTCAAATAATTATTTTAATCTAATACCATGTCCATTTTGCAAATAAATAATAGAAATCCAAGGGTTATATTTTCCATCCTTGGTACTGTCGCAGTTTCGCCTAACGGACTCAATACGGCTAGTGAGATAATCACTGGTTGGCACTTAACCAGCGGCAGTGCTTATGGCTACATCATCCAGGTTAACCTATACCGGATAGATGCGCTACGGTCCCAAGCCGTAGCTTGCCTAGGCCCAACGACGACGACGACGAAAACCAACAAATTTGCGTGAGGATATTGATAGGTTAGGAAGGGTTCAGCGTCGCGCCACGAAACTAATTCCCTCATTGCGCCACAAGCCTTATGAAGATAGCATTAAAGAGTTAGACTTGCATTCATTCGAAACTCGGAGATTAAGGGGGGACTTAATGAAGTTTTCAAAATCGTTAATAAAATCGATAACATAAATTTTGATAAACTGCTCACTTTCGGTAATAGCAATACTCGTAATAACCGATTTAAGATGCGTGGCAGGCGTTTCATTACTAATATCGCTAAAAACTTCTTTACGTTTAAAGTAATTGATAAATGGAATAATCTTCCCGCGTCAGTCGTGAACTCACCAGCGTTAATGTGTTTAAGAACCGTTTAGATAGGCATTTTAAAAATATTAACGTTGTTTAATATAATAATAAAATAATTAGTAACAGGAGCTCTGTGGGTGGTGATCGGAGATGAGTCTGTTGACGACTAATGCCAGCTTGTGACATGCCAGCGTGTGATATGCCAGAAAAAGAAGAGGAAAAAAGAAAAAAAATTGGACTAACACGAACGTAGATGTAGCTCGTAGCGTAAACTAACCCTTTTTGTTATTCTTTATACATTTATTTTTTGCATGTCTGTAGTTTGCATGGCATTATAGTGTTTGAGTTAAGAATGTGTTGCATGGTTTCTAATACGTTCTTATTTTACTTCTTTTCATCTTTCACCCCTTTCCGGCAGAGGGGGCTGAATCCTCTACCTCCCTATGGAGTGGAGGACCGGTCTGCAGCAGCTGGAAGTATTCTCTTCGACTCTTTTTCCGACTTGTCGGCAGTGGCAGGCGGATGATGATGGTGTCTTTCTTTCTCTTTTTCTGAATGAATTTTAACCCACGAGTGATAGGTTTTGCTACTTACTTAACCCCTTATTCTCTTCTTTTAACCCCTTACTTTCTTCTTTCTCTCGGGCTAACCTTAGAGTGAATCTTAGGGTCTTTGTTAGCCTTAGCTTCTGTAGATCTGTAGAAGTGTTGAGGAGATGAATAGAGTCTTCGTGGTAGTTGAGAAGTAGAGTGAGGATCGTTATAAAATACCTGCAGGTGTAGGTACAAGAGGAGAGCAGATTAGTGATACCCCTCATATGCCATTGTTTGTACGTTGTGTATATTGTAAATAACGATCAGCTATGCATTGATCTACGATTGATATGGAAGAATGCTTCTAATAATAACGTTTTTGTCCCTATGCGAAACCTTTTCATCCTCGACAGAATGTTTGAAATCGTGGGTTTCCGCAAGCTGAAGCCTATATTAGACGCGCGTGTTACGGATATGCTTTATTTTGATACGGTTCTTCAATACGCATACACCGCTCTGCTTGACTGGTTTACCGAGTGTAGGACTGAACAAGGCGAGAATGGTCTAGAGCTGGATGTTTATTTAAAAGGTTTAGACCCTTTGAAATATCATGAACTTTGGAACGAAGCACTTGAGCGGTACAGGGCAGAGCTCACCTACACCGTTCACCTTGAAGAACTATTACTATTTTTTTATATAATAGGCAGCTGTCGTTACGACTTAGAAGATTATTTCAACTGCCGCTATGCATTGTGAAGATGAGTTCACGATTAAAAAGCTCGGATCAAACCCTCGATTGGAAAGGAGTGTTTATAAACTTGTAGTTAATAATGATGTTGTGGCTAACGATGACCTCTTTGTACGTCCTTTTGATTGTATTCTGTCCGTGTTTAAAGATAACTTGCCAACAGAAGGTAAAGTGGGCACAAAAATAGTTTTGAACGAAGTGAAGTTCCTTTACATTGAGTATAGGCATCTTATAACTTGAGCGGTGAAATAATGTTAAACTTCTTTATTGCATAGTGCAAAGCAACAATGATGTAACTGTAGACTCGATCACGTGCGAATTTTGTGTTTTAGTTAAGTGTAGTAGAACATAAACTATATGTATTTTGAAGGTTTTACAGTATATTTATTTTCTATATATTTAATTATTTAACATAATCGTGTATATAGATTTCTCCTGCACTATTATTTTGATGATTATACTCCATCGTTTAAAACTGTGCATTTCTTATATTATTATTTTTTATTTTTTTATTATATATATATTCTTTGTTCAACTTGTGTATTTCTTATACTATTATTATTTTTCGATTGTATATATATTCTTCGTTCATATTTCTTATAATATTATTATTTTTTATTGCACCACATATTCCTCGTTTAATCTGCGTATAGAATGAACTATTTTGATTGCATATTTATTTTCTATATATTTCATGAATTTAATTCCAATAATTCGTCTAAATAAACAGAGTGATGTAATGGTGTTTTATTTAATTCTTTTGGTTGTATATATAAACGATATTATTTATATATATATATATATATATATATATATATATATATATACAGTGCCCGCGAAAAGTATCCGATCACTCAAGAAAATACAATATTTTCCCTTGATATTCAGAGACACATAATTCACTTTCTATTTGTTCTAGCGACATCTGGTAACTTTGAGGTTGCTCGCTGATATGAGAGCTATCCAACGCATTCTCAAATTAGTGTTCTGGTAGCCTTCGTTGCGGGTGGCTGTGTCTCAAAGTTGTCAGATTTCACTGTTTGTGTAAATTTATTGATATTTTGTTATTTTTTACAGAAAGTGGTGTAAATAAAATTTATATATAATGTGTGCTAAAAAACAACTTAAGAGTGATTGTCGAGGTGCTATTGTTGCTTTGCATACATGTGGGAAATCACAGAGACAGATAGCTAAGAATTAAACATATCCCAAAGTACCGTTAATTTATGGGTTTCACGGGCTAAGAACAATGCCGGCCTAACCACGCCAGTCCCTAAAAAACGATCTGGCAGACCGAGAAAAACAAATTCACGAACAGACAAACTTATGAAACGTTTAGTATTGAAAAACCCAACAATAACTGCGAAAGAAATAAAATTTAATATGAATAATTTGTTATCTGGTGTTTCTGAACGAACTATCCAGGAGCGGCTCCAAAAGAACTCGGATTACCATCTCGCCATGCTGCTAAGAAACCGTTCATTAATGAAAAAATGCGTAAAAAACGTGTCGCATTTTGTAAAAAATATATTCATTGGACTGTTGATGACTGGAAGAAGGTTTTATTTAGTGATGAGTCGACATTTTTGACATTCAGAAGTTGTCCAAAAAAGGTTCGCCGGCCAGTTGGCTCAAATAGGATGGACCCTAAATACACCCTAAAGACAATGAAACACCCTCCAAGTGTGATGGTTTGGGGTTGTTTCGGTTACTATGGGCGTGGAAACCTATATTTTCTTCCGAAGAACACAACTATGAATGGTGCACGGTATTTAGCAATGCTACAGGATAAACTTCCATTGGCAATGGCAATCCAAAGGACAAAAACATACATGCATGATGGTGCACCATGTCACAGGGCCAAAATAGTGACAAAATGGATTACTGACAATAAATTTGATATTTTGGATTGGCCTGGTAATAGTCCAGATCTAAATCCGATAGAAAATATGTGGCTAATAATAAAAAATAAGGTTGAATGCCACGACACTGGCTCAGTCGAAAAATTACAAGATTAAATCCATGCCAAAACGTCTAGAACAAGTCATCCAAACCAAAGGACAGATGACAAAATACTAATATAAGGTTAGTATACATTTAAACATTGTTTTTTATGTAAAAAATACAAATTTCCAGGGTGATCGGATACTTTTCGCGGGCACTGTATATATATATATATATACATATATATATATATATATATATATATATATATATATATATATATATATATATATATATATATAAGAAATGGCTGGTTACACCTTTTAAGCCGACTGGCCGCTTCAGACTTCTAAGCCAACTGTCAAGAATATATGCTTTAATTAAATAAATAGCGCAATCTGGCAACTCAACCCTAATAATTTAAACCTGATCAAGCCATTTACGCCTTCTAAGCCAGATTAAGCCTTCTAAGCCAACTGCCGGATTAAGTCAACTGGCGGATTAGGACCTTTTAAGCCAAGTGCAAAGATCAAGAACTTTATTATGCGTCTGGCAGAGCCAGGCGAAGGGTGGTCTCTCTCTCTCTCTCTCTCTCTCTCTTTCTCTCAGATTTGGTTGATTCCGCCGCTTGCAACAAGGGAGAGTGGAAGGGGGCTTGCAACAAAGGGGGAGGGGAGGGGCGTGCAACAAAAATAGGGAGGGCTTGCAACATTGATCACCATTTGCAACATTACAATTGCACTCTACCCTTTTGCGCCCATGCTATTCATAATACGGTACATAAACTGAAATATATGGGAATAACAGGAAAAGTAGGGAAATGGATATATAATTTCCTTAGAGAGCGGTGGCAAGTCTTTACAATAAAAGGAGTATCTTCATCAGAATCAGAGGTCCTCAGCTCAGTACCACAAGGAACAGTATTAGCACCACTACTCTTCAAAATCATGCTAACTGACATAGATGAGGGCGTTACTAAAGACAGCACAGTAACAACCTTTGCCGATGACACAAAGATCAGTAGAAAAATAAGAAACCCAGAAGATACAGGATCTATACAAACTGACATGAACAGAATCTACAAGTGGAATGAAAACAACAATATGAAGTTTAACACTGAGAAATTTCAGCTGTGAAGGTTAGGAAAAAGAGAAAACCTAAAATCCATTGAATATTACACGCCAAATGGACAGGAACGAAATATAATGGCTGATGATGCGAAATTTGAAACACAAAATAAGATAGCAGTAAACAGAGCAAAGAGAATAACTGGGCAGATACAGGGAACCTTTAAACAAAGGTATAGGAATGTAATGATTCCTCTACTGAAAACACTGATCATACCCAAATGATATATATATATATATGGGAATGAACTCAGAATCGTTCCCTGAGGTTTTTTATGATACACACAGACCGTGCATGGAAAAAGGAACTCTTCTAGGAAAATTAAATCCACTGTAGTCCGATTAAGTATTCGGACTGTAGTGGATTTAATTTTCGTAGAAGAGTTCCTTGTTCCATGCACGGTCTGTGTGTATCATATATATATATATATATATATATATATATATATACCTAATATATATATAGAAATATACCCAAATATATATATATATCATTTCGGTATATTTCTATATATATTATATTAGGTGTATATATATATATATATATATATATATATATATATATTATATATACATCTAATATATAATAGAAATATACCCAAATATATATATATATCATACCCAAATGACTCGGAAACAAAGCGATTTCGGGTATATGTTTATATAAACTTTTTTCATTGTTTTCAGGTCCTGAATCCATCCTGAAAGTGCGTCCCACATGTTATGAAACACCTGTGGTGTGTGTGTGTGTGTATATATATTATATATATATATACATACAGGGCGTCCCCCAAAAATGTATACACACTTTAACAGCTGATAGCTCAATTGATGTTTCTTTCTTTCCAAGTTAAACCCATTACAATTAATAATGGCAGTCAGACTAAGCTTTGAACAAAGGAAATTCATTCTAAAATGCTACTGGAAGTGTGAAAACGCAGTTGAAGTGCAAAGACAGTTTAGGAGGGAGTTTCAAACAGATCCACCAACGCGACTTACCATCACTCGAATTAGAGATAAGTTTGAAGCCGATGGAACTGTTCAGAATGTCCACAAGAAGCGTTCCGGAAGACCACGGACATCGACAAGCCCCACAAAGCAAGAAAGAGTACTGGAAACGTATCACCAAAGTCCAAGAAAATCTGTGCGGCAAGCGAGTCGTGAGGTAGGAATTTCAGAATCGTCTGTCCAACGCATTTTGAAGCGCTGTCAATGGAAAAGTTACATTCTAAGATTAGTCCATGCTATTAATGAAGATGATCCGGACCGAAGAGTGGAGTATTGCGAGTGGTACTTGGCACGATGTGGATGTGGATTGGACGAAGGGGTTTCGTAGAATACCCTCCGCGTTTACCAGACCTCACACCACTAGACTTTTTTTGTGGGGATACTTAAAAGACAAAGTCTACGCTATAAAACCTGCAACAGTCGCTGAATTGAGAGCAGCCATTGAACGAGAATGCGCACAAATACCAAACGAAATGTTTCGTGATGTTTGCGATTCCATTGCTTCGCGTTATCAGCAGTGCCTGGACCAGAACGGACGTCAGTTTGAAAACAGGCGTTGACAAAACAATTAAATAATGTCTGTAGATTCTATTACATTTTGAAAATGAAATGTATTTTAATAAACACTGCCTTTATAATTATTTAAAGTGTGTATACATTTTTTTGGGACGCCCTGTATATATATTTATATATATATATATATATATATAAAATGACTGAATTCAGTATATATATGCATTTTGTATAAAGGTACACGAAAACACCTCGACTTCTGAAAAAGGTAGGCGGTAAAGACAAGGGTGAAAACCCCTTGTTTATATTATGGCAGAATTTCCTTTACTTTGGTGAACAACGTTTACCAACTGACATGAAGTTTCGCCGAGTCCTCTCAAGAATTTAAATTAATATTTTTATTTGCTGCTGCAATACAGCTTGGTTCTCTTTTAGTTTCCGTACTGTCGATACTGTTAATAATATCTATATTTTGTTCAGGTTTGACCAAAAATTATTGTCACTGGGACTCTTCTCATCCGTTTATTTCAACAATCTTGTACTGATTTTCTAAAAAATTTTGTCGTTTACAATTATTCAATTATTTTACAATTATTTTATCCTTAAGATCATATACTGAAATATTTTTTGTTAATAATTAATTACTTCATTATTTTTTGGTTGTTAATTAATTCATTATAACCCATGTTAATAACCCCTTTTTAATTAATAAAAAAGTTTACTTGCAATTATTTTATTTTGTGATTGTTTTCATGATCCTTTAAATTTTGATTTATCGGATTTTGGATGATTTTAAATTATAAAAAAATATATTTAAGAAATAGTTACATTCTTTTATTACAAACTCGGAGCAATTATACACTGTTAACATATGTTTTGGTTTGTGGAAGTCTATCTGCTAATAAGAAGTTGAAAAAAATTATTTATTTATATATACAGGGTGGTGCAAAAGTCTGGACCCATAGGCAATTTATATATAAAAAATATTTTTCGATTTTTATAATAGTTTTTATATTTTAATTTTTTTTATAATTTTACTAAATACTTTTCAGATTGTTACCCTATGGCAGACAAGTTAACAATAGCAGAAAGAATAGAGCTTGTGCTTTTGTACGCAAAAGAAGGAGCCACCTCACGTTCAGTCGCAAATTTCCTTATGCCTCGATTATACGAAATACCATTACACTTATTGTAAATTCTGAACTAGAACGTTAAATTTAACATAATTTAGTCACTGGTGTATGGTTAATTAAATTTCATTTCATAATAACTTCCTGCAGGCCACACTTTTTTTCCATATAAACCGCCTATGGGTCCAGACTTTTGCACCACCCTGTATATATATATATATATATATATATATATATATATATATATATATATATATATATATATATATGTATTTATATATATATATATATGTATTATATATATATATATATTATATATATATATATATATATATATATATATACAGTATATCTTATAAGCAGTTTCTGCAGACGTTTTGCAATTTTTTTCTTTTCTTTCACCGAAAATTAACAATACAAAAGGGAAAGAAAAATTGAAGAAAATATGAAAGAAAATTTATAATAAATATAAATCACGTTTAAAGAGTCCTTTGAAACTCGTTTATTTGTTTTCTATTTAATTGTAAAATGTTATTTTTATGTACAATATTTCATTCAAGTACGAGTTACGGACGTTCTGTGTACATGTTATGAATGTTCTTTGTAGATGCTGTGGACGTTCTGGGCAAATGTTGCGAACGTTCTGCGTAGTTGTTACACGTTAGTAATTTTTTTTATATATGTTCCATTCTTGATATATATATTTTCCCAGCAAGAAATGGGACATATGAAAATAAAAACCCACTCTAATAGACAGAGTTTATTTCCACAACAGTTTTGATGCCGACTGGATTGTTTCCTTACTCGCTTTTAGTTCATTCGATTTTTTTTTTTTTGGTAAAATGTAAATGGAATAATAAACGTAAATGTAAATGTAATAATGGAAGTAATAAATGTGGAAATAAATATAAATGCAACAGATGTAATAATAAAGGTAATATTATAAATTTAATGATTAGTGTAAAGGTAATAATAATAATAAAAAAATGTAAATGCAATAATAAATGCAGTAATTATGTCAAAATATTAGAATCTGCATATATAGAACACGAAGATAGTTTTAATTTGTGTGAATGTACTTATAAGCGGGACCCTATAATAAAATGCCCTTCCGGTGTCGGAAGAACGGGATCTAACCTAGGTGCGAATTTCTCAATGGTCTCTAGATTGTTTCCTTCTCGCCTTTTTCATTCGTTTTTCGGTTTATAAGTTCTGTATAATAAACAACAAATGTAATAACCAATGTAATAATAAATTTATAATTTCTGTAATAAATAATAATGCAATATTAAATGTAATAAATTTAATAATAAATGTAATAATTATGTAAAATAATAGAATCTGTATGTATAGAACAAGAAGATAGTTTTAAATTTGTGCGAATATACTTATAAGTGGTCCCTTTAATGAAAATGCCCTTCCGGTGTCGGGAGAATGGGATCTAACCTCGGTGCGAATTTCTTAACGGTCCATGGACTGTTTTCCCTCTTGTTTTAGTTCATTCGTTTTTCTGTATCCACCCGAGGAGGATGCCAGCGGGCATCGAAACTGTTGTGGAAATAAACTCTGCCTATTAGAGTGGGTTTTTATTTTCATATTTTGACCTTCACGTAGAAAAAAGTGAAGTTTTTTGCAAGAAATGGGACGTTTTTAGTAAACGTTGTAAACGTTTTATTGACGTTTACTAAACGTCCCATTTCTTGCTTGATTTTATATATATATATATATATATATATATATATATATATAATATCGTGTGTGTGTGTTCTTAAACATTTTACAAAAATAGCCTTGACGTATTTTAAATGTGTTAATATCATATTTCTTGGTAGGTGGTCACATTTTTTTCTTGTTTAAGTTAGACGTCTGAAGTTTATTCTTGCAAATATTTGGCATATATCTGATTTCTGAAAGAAATTTACAATGGGGCATATTTTCCGATTATTTTTAGTAATCTTTCCGGCTTTACTTTATATTTCTGCAATAAACCATGATTAATGTAAATTCAAAAACAATGGAAAAACTATATACTGTATGATGTTCTTCCGGTGAGTCATCAGCGTGGATGAGTGGATAAAGTCATAGTCCGGCAAAATGACAGCTTCAGAGACGAAGCTTCGAATCACATCAGGTAAGGCTGAAAATGCGCCATAATGTAATATATTTAATTAATTATCTAGTAATATGTTGCCGAAAGGTTAAAGACTCGATAAGTGTATCATGGACGAGGCAGACACTATTTAATCGTCAGAAACCCAAGTCAGAATAAAGAAAACTCATTACGGGTTAATACGGGAATAAAAGTACTCTCGTCACGTATAATTTGGTTCGTTTTGTTTCTCATATTTCTCCCAAATATTTCTTACGTAAATCCCAAGTAATTTAATCGTGAAAAGAGACACCGAATTCAGAATATAAATTCGGTTTTTATTCTTGGAATGTTTAAGAGTGGAATGTGTTCGAGGCGTTACATACGTTTTGCGCTTTAGCTATTTTGTGTTTCGCGTATGATGCATATATTCTAGTTTGCGTGTCTGTCGCATTACGTTATTTTACATTTCCCATTTATTTTGCGTCACCAGCGTAAATTAAAAATTATAAAACTTAAAGTTTTTGAAAAATGGCTATTGTACTATTAGTGAAGAAAAAATTGTTTCCCAAAGGCTTCATTTAATGCATTTCATAAAGTGTATAAATTAAAATAAGCGATAAGGGAGCCAATGAAAGGAAGGCAAATGAGCATAATATCCAGAACGCTTTTTAAAAGGTTATGAGAGAATTTCAGATCTATACGTCCAAAAGGTTTCATTGGAAAACTAAGGATTCGAGGAATATTAAAAGTTTTTAAATTTAAGTCAAAGATGAATGTGAATATTGCTAAACGGAGTTAAATTAAAAAAAAAACTTTAGTAGTTGTTGCTATACTATTAAACCATCAAATAGTCAATCGAAAAATATTTATTTATAAAAATATTACAATTTCTGTTATCTTACAGTAGTACAAATTGTTAATTGAACTATTTATTTTATTTTATTTGGTCATCGAGCTTTAGGCTTTACTGGATTTTACTGTAGCGCAAGGAACACTATCAGTTCCCTTGCTTTTCATAAAAATGTTCGCTAGTGTAAAAGATGATGGAGGTTGTTTAACCTCCTTCGCAACATCTAAGGTCATATGACCTACAACTTTACGTGGGGACCTACAGCTTCACGTGGGATCCGAACCACGGGTTGCTACATAATCTGGACACGGAGGACGGTCTCCCATCCAACTACTACCCAGACCTAATGTCGCTTAACTTCGCTGATCAACGGAAAGCGGTGTTACGACATTGGCTACGATGTAGCACTAGTCTAAGAAAAGATACCAAACGTAGCATTACATCGTCTGTTGCATATGACACGAACATTATGAAGAAAATATGAAATGTAGAGAAAAAATAAATATTATGAAGTATAGAACAAAAAAGTTTAATTTTAGAGAAAATTTCTGAAGAAAATTCTTTAAAATGTAAATTTTAAAAAATACTATAAATTACATCTGCTTAATTATTCGTTTTAATGAAACGTATGTATTTTAATTTGATATACGTTTCTTTGATTTTAAAACAATTATTTTTTAAATATGGAACAAAAGAATTTCACTTAAAGTGAAAGATATTTTATGCTGATTATATCGACAACTTATTTAGATTGAATTGAAGGACTATATAAAGTTGAAGGAAAAAAATTTAATTATTTTAGTTATTGCAATTGTAAAAAAAACTACCGAAGTAACTAGGAAACCTTGGTAACCAAGGGGTAATCCTGAAAAATTCTCATGGTAATACGCCAGAGTTTCAGAAAAAATAATGTCAAAAGATGTAGATGTAAAAATCTGCTTAAACAAAAAAAAAATGGGAGTGACGTGAAGAAACTCTCACTTCAGAGGAACGAACATCGTATAAAGACTATGGAATAATTTGTCTTTACTCGTAACTAAGTACTTCTTAGACCTCTCATGTCCTCACATGAAGCGAGATGTTGTAAAAATTAAAACTTTACAAAGACTTCCAAAGTTTAAAAATAGCAAACGAAAAATGAAGATCAGCAGTCAAGAAGAAACTGAAAAAAAGCTAAACTTCCGCAAGGATGTTTTTTTATCATTTCCATTGCAATAGGAAAGGAGACGTTAAGAATCCAGTATATTCTCTATCAAAAAAAATACGAAACAACATTCAAAATCCGTCTTCATAATTCTTGAGCTACGTCTTTGACCACAGACACATCTATAAAACACTACAAAAAAATCATAGTACACAGTGGTTCTGTCCTTCATTAACATTCACTAATAAAGAATACAATGAAAGATAAAAGAATCTCTCTCTCTCTCTCTCTCTCTCTCTCTCTATATATATTATATATATAATATATATATATATATTATATATATTATATTATATATATATTAATACCTCTTTTAACAAATCCTCTGGGAATGAAGCTGCTTTATATCGAAATCTGTTTTGGTGGCAATTTTTGTAAAAAACAAATGCCCCTTTTTTGCATCTAACGGTTCAAAAAATAGCAGCCAGATTCTTGTAAACACAACCGTGGCAATGTTTTGTTTACATTTCTCATCAGCTAATCAGCGAAGAGCTTCGCTAGTCTCCTTCTGCCGCCCGCCATTGTTCGACCGCCTCGTGTTGGTGAATTATATTTGTTGTTTAATTGTGTATAATTAATCCTGGAGAATGAGCCGGACTGAGAGCGTAGCAGTGCCGTCAAAAGGACTGTTTTGCAAGCCATCTCCTGCTACCAAGAGATGCTTTGTGAGAGGAAGAAGAAGGCCAAGCAGTCCATTATTGATGACTCCTTTGAGAAGTCATTCAACCAACATCCGCAATAGCCACAACCAGGTCCGTCAACCAGAGTTCCTGGTAGCTCTCCCCGTGACTAGTTCCTGCTACCTTTCCCACCACTGCCAAGTCGGAAGAGTAGGAGCAAAGGCAATGGTGGTCAATAAAACGCAAGCTCCGACAGAATTCACTGGTTAAGTGTTACAGTATTTAATGTTTTTTTTATTATTTATTAATCATATTATTTCTTTTTCAGCTTATTTTAACTTATATTCCTTTTTTACAGGTACATATTAGTTCAGTATAACTGCCATCATTCGTGATACATCATTCAATCTCATTTTTCAAAGACCCGAATATATTTTCTAGTTGCTGCTGAGGGATTTCATGAATTACATTTGTGATCTTCATCCGCCAAAATTGCCACATCTGGAGGTCAAAGAAATCTCACAAAGTCTGGCAACATGAAAAACATCCACCAAAAATCAATGTCTAGTGCGTTTTCAGAAAACCATGCATCATTGGTCCTTTCATGTCTGAAGAACCAACAGTCAATGGTGAACTTTACTTTGCAATGCTGCAGAGTTTCTTTATCGCTGAACTAAGACTATTAAATCTTTCAGATAGCACCTTCTTTCAGCAAAACGGTGCCCCCTGCCACGATGGTTTGAATGTACGACAGTTCTTCAATGAAGTCTCCTCAGCCAAGTGGATCGGTGGAGGTGGTCCAATTGATTGGCCACTTCGTTCACTTGACCTGTCCCGATTAGACTACCTTAAGGAGCCATGTTTACTCATCAAAACCTTACTCTTCAGATGTATCGAGAAAGATGGAGGTTATATTGAGGCCGAGAAATTTGTAATGTAGTGTGTTAAAAATTTTAATAATTATGCTTTCATATGCCGTTTGTAGTTTGTTTCTATCGCGTGTACATTAAAAGTTATTAAAGTTTAAATTTGCACAAGGGCTTTGTAATCACCACACACACACACACACACACACATATATATATATATATATATATATATATATATGATGCAAACCCACAAAGAAAAAAAGTGTTTAATTGTGAAATTCATCCCATGTATATATATGGGAGAGAACTCAGAATGATTCCCTGAGATCTTTTATGTTATACACAGACCATGCACGGAACAAGGAACTCTTCTGGGAAAATTAAATCCACTATAGTCCGAATAAGTAATGGTAAATGACAAACACTCTAGTTTTTTCTCTTTCATGATGTTAGCCCGACGTGGGCATTGGGTCACTCGCAAAGAGGCCCTAAAATATAGCTTCACTCACCAGCTATCTGCCAAGCAGATAGGATCCAGATTTGGGACAGGACCTAAGGTTTAAAGCAACCTAGCCCCACGTCGGGTTAACACCATGAAAAAGAAAAAAACTATAGTGTTTGTCATTTACCATTACTTATTCGGACTATAGTGGATTTAATTTTCCCAGAAGAGTTCCTTGTTCCATGCACGGTCTGTGTGTAACATAAAAGATCTCAAGGGACCATTCTGAGTTCTATCCCATCATGAAACGGACATGCTAAGTGCCTTGAAAAATGGACGCTCAATTTTTCCAGCTGAGTTTTAAGTTTTGGTTTCTGGCTACAAATACAATAGTTACCACTTTTTCTTCGATGTATTCAATCCGATGTGAATGCAACGAGTTTTATGCTTATATTGAGGTTGTAAATATAGTGGGGCTAGGCTGCTTTAATCCCTAGATCCTGTCCCAAAGCTGGATCCTATCTGCTTGGCAGATAGCTGGTGAGGGAAGCTATATTTTGGGTCCTCTTTGCGAGTGATCCGTTGCCCACGTTGGGCTAATATCATGAAAGGGAAAAAACTATAGTGGTTGTCATCTACCATTACTTATTCGGACTATAGTGGCTTTAGTTTTCCCAGAAGAGTTCCTTTCTCCATGCACGGTGTGTGTGTGTGTGTGTGTGTGTGTGTGTGTGTGTGTGTGTGTGTGTGTGACATATATATATATCTTTCTGGATTTTATATCTACAAATAATTTGTTACTATAAATAAATTCCAATGATATCACTGTAGTGTATGCGATACTTTTGAAATCAACCACACAAGGCAAGGAATGACAATAGGCTGGAGCAGGAAGGCACTAGGCCTTACGCCCTAGCCCCAGTCAGCGATATGTCAGTAAGGATGTAATACAGCAATGAAGAAAAAAATGTAGCTTGTATCGTGAACTATCTCTTGGAATAATTGTAACGAAAGTTTGTGTTTATTTCAAGAAAAATATAATAAACCACCACCAAATTCAACTTCTCTTCGATACTGGAAACTCAAACTTTTGGAAACAGGGAGGCCGATAAAAGATCGTTCAAGAAGCGGAAGGCCAGTAACGGCGAGAGGGGACAACAACAAAGAAAATGCCCCCGCCACATTTCAAGTCGATCCAATATCTTCACCGAGAGAAGTCGCACAGGAAATGGGTATTTCCAAATTTTCAGTACAAAAATATTGGAAGTAAGACAAACGTTCAACAGTGATCCAGATTTCGTTCGAAAGATCATATTTTCAGATGAATGTGTTTTCGGTTTAACGAGTAAAGGAAATAAACA
This sequence comes from Bathynomus jamesi, assembly GCA_023014485.1. Taxonomy (NCBI): domain Eukaryota; kingdom Metazoa; phylum Arthropoda; class Malacostraca; order Isopoda; family Cirolanidae; genus Bathynomus; species Bathynomus jamesi. Next base: position 137,979 of record JAJOZX010001843.1, on the reverse strand, counting down.
CAACGTTCATTACTGGTCGAAAAAAACCCAAAATATGATTGGGTAAACCTGTTAAAACGGCTACACAAACAGTTTTGGCGTGCATTGGTTAGTGAGGAATCGTTTCCTTTGACATATCAAGAGATAGGATGGATGGAAAATGATATATGCTTTTGCCAGGTATTGCTAGACAAAGTTTTACCATAGTTTACTGATGGCGTTGGTAGGAATTGGGTTTATCAACATGATGGAACGCCACCACATTACTCTGCAGCTGCCTGTGAGATTCTGGATAACAACGTTGAAAGAAGATGTCTTAGGCAGCGAGGTTCCATCGAGTGGCCAGCTAGATCACCATTGTGATTTCTGGCTTTGGGCATATTTGCGTGACAAACTCTACACTGCTAGTTTCATCTATTCAAATGTGAATGCCCTTGGCAGCAGAATAGATGAACATCTGAAAACGATCTCACTCGATATGTTGAGAAGAACAATAAAGAGTTTCACAGAGAGAATCTACAAATGTATCATAGCGGATAAAGAAGTTTTTGAGGATTAAATTACAATTTAACAAAATATTTGTATGAATAAAATTCTTATAGACTTTTTGTGAGATTTGTTTCATCATTTGAACACTTACCTGTATAATGTTGGTTGTTAATTAAATAGTTGTATGTATAAAATCCTTAAAGACTTTTCTCCCACCCTATCTATTGGAACTATACGCAGTTGCCTTTATACTGTATGTTCAAGTGGAATTTTTAAACCAACGAAAATAAGTAATACACTTCAAAGAGTTTCAGAAAGATTCAGAGTGTTTCAGAGATTCAGTAATAATCGCAGCTAGGCTGTATTAATGAAGCCATACTTAAGTTATTAGTATACTAATAGCGGTTAAGTATACGAGGAATGTATCAGCCGACATACCTAGAAAAAAAATCATTGTGAAGTGTGTCATCTTGGAAATTAGTGTTGTGATGAAACCGTAATTGTAGATTGCATTGCTGATGAATTACTCGTTTAGATGGATGATTTCTAACCCTAACTATGGTTTTATAACTCATAGTCTGATGGTGATCTTAAATAAGAAAATTCTAAAGTACCGTATTTCCCGGCGTACAATGCGCACCCTAATTTTGAAGAGAAAATTATTTTGAAAAGAAAATTTAGGAAAATAAAAATTTAGGAAAAAATATACCTCCTACCTCACTTCATATGTACAATTTTAACGAGTTAATTTTAACGCAGGGCGAGTTTTGGAGTATTTTGGGAGAAAAAAAAGTGCTCGTTATACGCCAGGAAATATGGTAAACTGTAAATCTTACTTGAAAGTAATTAACATCAAGTACCACGAGGATATATAATAATAATAATCTTAGTTTACAAATTTCAGTCAGTTATGTTGCCTCAAAATACACAAAAATAAAATCAGAGTCCCACAATTTAAAACTAATCCGAACAAATGAAAGATTTAGGCTTTTTTTTCCAGCTCTCTATCAGCTGGATGAAACCCCTCTGAAGTAAAGGATGATAAATTTGTTTCATGAATTTTTTTTTTTTAATTTGTGACATTCGTTTGAAAATATCAATAATTTTATGAAACAATAAAACACTCCTTTATCCATTTACGTCTACGTGCTGTGTTCCATACATTCATTGAATATAAAAAGGTAGAATTCTTGATTGATAATTTTATAACAAGTTATCTTTTCCTCATTTATATTATGTATTATGCACACTCACAAGTAAACGTGTTTCTTTAATAATGAAAATCATTTTATATATATATAGCGTAATGTTTTTAGCACTATAATGCTTAGGCTGAGGTCACCAGATCTTTGCAGGTCAAATAATGTTCTTAATTAAGTTAATAATTAGGTTGATTGATAGATTCAGTTTTCTTCCATTTATTTTAATACAAAATAAATTGATTCGAATGATTTAAGAATGCGACTGAATTGTTGATTGTTTACATTGTAAATACTGGTAATGTGTACACTTGAATTGATGCTTACAATATGACAATTAATAACGCGTGACTGATTGATAGATTCTTTATATAAAGCTAATTGAGTGATATTAAAAGGGCCAATGAGCCCTTGCACGTATGATGTTTACATGATGGTAACGCGTGAATCACTGAGTTGCCTTCGAAGAGCGAAAGCGCTGCGACGCTCATCTTGAGGTTCCCGCGCTGTGACGTCATCTTTTGCTCGCTTGGTATGACGTCATCTTTGTTGAGTTTGGTTTGATGAGTTGTATCGCATTATTGATGGCATGTTGCTGAAAGTTGCAAAGATGATTGCAAACGTCTCAGTTGTCCGCTATATATATATATATATATATATATATATATCGGCTATTGATTGGTGGCGTGGAAAACGCAGTTTAATAATGAACAGGAACACCAGAGAAAATACAAACATCCTTCAAGGTTTAATAGTACCAACGTTTCGGAATGCACTAATTCCATCTTCAGGGCTAAAACAATAAAATTCCAAATCACATACAAAATTACAAAATACAAATTGCTTAATAACAATTTAAAATAAACTTAAACAAAAAAAAAAAAAAACAAAAAAAAAAAAAAATTATAAAAAGTAGCTAAGAAAATGTAAAACATTAAAACTAAAAGGTAAATAAATGTGAAGTTAAAAAGTTAAAATTATAAAAAGGAAAAGCATTAAAACTGAAATGTAAATAAAATAAACTAGTACCCTAACCAAAACATAGCAGATCTATCGATGATTCGTCAGAATTTAGGTCTGGTTTTAGTTTATAAATAAACAGAGACTCCATAATTTTAAGCTTAAGGTCAGAGCTTCCAGCAGCAAGTACGGTGAAATTAGACTGTGAAATTGGGTGGTTATTGTTGTGCGAGTGATTACGTATGAGAGAATTAGGTGGTTTGCCAAGGGGTAAATTTCGTACGGACCGATTTACGAGATGTTCGTAAATACGAAGATTTTAAATGTCTTTTAGTTTTACCTATATTGACCCCATACAGTGGTCACACTTGTATTGATAAACTATAGATGACTTAAGAAGTGTAGGAATAACATCCTTGTATTTAAATAAATGGTAAATCGATTTAGACGGGGTGAATATAATTTTTATACACAGTTGTGGGTAGAATTCCTTGAGCAATTTTAAAAGTTTATTTCTAATGTTAAAACTTGAGGTTCCCATATAGGGCAAAGTGAAATACAGGATATCTTTGGGGACTGTAATTAAGTTTCTAGTTGTAGGGCTTATTAGTCTATTTAAGGTTCTGCCTATTGTAGTCTCGACCAGTCTAGAAGGGAAATTATTCTTGGCAAGGAGTTTTCGGATGAAATCTAGTCATCGTGTAGTTTGAAGTAATCTGAACAGATATTGAAAGCTCTATTGGTCAGAGTCGAGATTAAATTTCGTTTGAAACCTAAAGGGATAAAGGAAGAAAAGTTCATAGTAAGATTGGTAAATGTCGGCTTTCGGTAAACGGAAGTTTCAAAAGAGGAATTAGTTTTTATTATCTTAATGTCCAAAAAGGACAGAGAGCTATTAGATTCAACTTCTGAAGTAAATTGAATGTTAGGGTGCTTAGAATTAAGGTAATTACGAAACAAAGGGATATGGTCTGGTGATTTAAACAGGAGAAAAGTGTCATCAATATATCTTCTATAAAAAACCGGTTTAAAGTTGGAAGGACACTCATTCAACCATTTGACTTCATGATGACACAGAAACGCGTTAGCTAAGGTGGGACCAAGAGGCAGACCCATTTGAACACCTTCAGTCTGTTTAAAATATTCACCGTTGAATATAAATATAAGGTCTTCCACGGAAAATTTTAATAGTTCTTTCATTTGGCCTCTATTAAACCCTGCACAGTATCAGTATTATTAAAAAGATTATCAATACTATATCAATAGTTTCTGCAACAGGCACATTGGTAAATAAAGATTTTACATCGAAGCTAGCCATTGTGTAAGAATTATTATTAATGAGGTAATTTCTCTAACGAAAGAAAAAGAATCCCGTGCTGTATACAAATTATAAGTTATAGGTGATAGTATGGGAACCAAGAATTTTGAAAGGTTATAACTAAAAGTTCCTAGAGCCGATAAAATTGGCCTAAGCGGACAATTAGGTTTGTGTATTTTAGGGAGTCCATACATAATGCCTGGGCTGGATCCAGAAACAAATAATTTAGTAAAAACCGTGTCTGAGATTATATTATTAGATTTAAGTTTTCTAAGATACCTATTAATTTTATCTTCCTGTTTTAAAATTAAAGCAAAAATGTCACCAGTTACTTTAGTAAATCTAGTTGCATCATTTAAAATATCTAACATTTTATCAACATAAACATTCCTGTCCAAAAGAACAACGCCATTGCCTTTGTCTGGTCTTGTAACCACCAATGACTTGTCCAAAGACAGATTTCTTAGACTTTGAAACTCTTCCACCTCCATATTAGATCTATTGCCATAAGGGTTAAAAGCATAAAATGAAGTAAAAGCTAAATTACGTAAATTATTAGATAAAAAGTTAAAACCTTTACTATGTGGGTCAAAGAATGAATGTTTAAAAAGGTCCTTAAAAAATAACTCAAAGTTGAGGAAATAATTGTAAAAATTAAGTTTCTTTGGAGTAAGAGAGAATTTCAGGCCTTTACAAAGGGCAGATTTTTGAATATCACTGAGAACTTTGGAAGAATAATTAAAGATGAGATCATTAGCTGCTAGATTATTACTCGTATTATATCCTAATTTTTGGAGTTTCCTTTTCTGAACAAAATTCACCCTTGCAATACATTTCAAATTGCCCGTCTGAATGACGTTCAAAAGATGTGTTGAATCTATACCAGACACCAGAGACTTAAAATCACAAGTAGACCGATTAAGATCCCGATTACATTCATTAATGAGCCTTTTCTTAAATTTAATTTCTGCATCTAGTAATTGTTTTTGACAGTTCCTATAGGTTTCACTTTTTTGTAAATGAAAGTTACTAAGTTTGTAATTTTGTATGTGATTTGGAATTTTATTGTTTTAGCCCTGAAGATGGAATTAGTGCATTCCGAAACGTTGGTACTATTAAACCTTGAAGGATGTTTGTATTTTCTCTGGTGTTCCTGTTCATTATATATATATATATATATATATATAGCGGATCGACAAGAAATAGACCAACAAATAGACAGACAAATTCTTCTTTCCACGCCTTCATCAAACATTATTCGAAAAACACACGTGGGCAAAGAATCAAACAATGGAAACGTCTGTTTCTTCCCAAAAGGCGCGAACGCAAGCTCTTCAACAAAAGGACGCACGGACAAGGCGTCTTAAGATTTGGCGCGAAGTCCTACGTCACAGGAACTACGTATAAAAGCGAGCTTCCACTCACACTCATCCTCACTCACACAGACACTCGCTTTCTACCTCGTCGAGCAGATCTCATCACGTCAACCGCCCTCCGGCTTCCCGCCGGAGGAGCGGCCTGCTTCTTCCTTCAAGGCCTACGATTTATCATCAAGTAAGACCTTCTACAGACCGCCTGCAGAAGCAATCCTTCGAAGCCCAACCAGAGTCACTTCGGACCTACGGTTTACAAGGTCAGCCTTCAAGTTTCTCTACCATCCTCGAGATATACTCAGCACCTCAGGCCCACGCCTGCAAGATCATTTATAGGCCATCCTGCACCTCGAGAAGTAACATCACCTCAGGCCTACGTTTTACGAAGCCTACATCAAGCATCTCCATCATCTTGAGAGGCTTAACGGACAACGACAACTCGAGCCTACGGTAATAGGTTCCTCTTCGACACTCCTTCAACAGCGGTTTCATCGTCCCGTAAAGATAAGTACAGCTTCTCTAAGTAAATCACATGAAGCCTACATTAGCCTAGCGCCGAACGATAGGCCATACTCCCAAAGTGAGTAATTAAACGTTCCAATTGACTCTCGTTAAAGGACGCAATAGGCCTATTTTCCCAAGTCAAGTGTCATTCCGAAAGCCGTAATTTCGCGTATCATTGTGTGTTATATATGTTTATGTGATAACTTAATTTCTCTAACTGCAGGCCTAATTCATTTACAGTGTATATTCTCTCAACTATCATTAGGCCTATCCAATAATGCACGTCATTAACTTCCATTATTATGGGGCCACATCATTTATTCTGTCATTACTAGGCACATTCAATCATCTAGCCTACTTAATCAGAGTGTCATGTTTTCCATTCAATGTCCCAAACGCACGTGCATTCTTTATATCATTTACTAGGCCCATTCAATGTTCCATGTTGCATGCCATTTACATACCATCAATGAGTATATTACTTGTTACGTGTCAATTAAGCTATTAACATTTCATCTTATTAGCTAAGTCTATGTCATAAGCATAACGTAAAACTATCAGTTAATTACTGTCAATTCTTTGTTATACCACAGTGAATAAATAACGGCTTTATTTTCATAATAAAATACAAAACTATAAGGTGTCTTTTATAACCTTAATATTAATTTGCTTGGGCGTAATCGAAGCTGGTGACCCTCGCTGCCATTTCGGTCACTTCCAATAGTATGGTGGGCCTACTCCATTAGCTACTTTTCGATTGGTGATACTTTACATCATAAATTATTAACCCAGCCTTTCATTAATAAGCAATCAGTCATTGCATCAATTAATCACTAGCATACAATTAAATCATTATCACCTTAAACGGCTAAAACTAGGTCCACTATATATACAGTATATATATGTGTTCCTGAGGATGTCATTAGACGAAAGCGCTTGAGTACCACTTTGTGTTTCTTTTCCCTTCGTGGTTTTATTCATTATATATATATATATATATATATATATATATATATATATATATATATATATATATATAATAAATGCCCATTTCGCTTCAACTTTTGCCTTAGTTTTTATTCGTGCTCATTTTTTACCCAGTAGCTCCTACAGGACATATTTCTTATATTTTCAAATGAATGTTTAATCATTCACTTAAGGTAGAAGAGATCTATTAAAAGGTTTAGAGAAAGAGCATTTTTACCAAATACATTAATTATTTTTTGAATTTCAACCGCGTAAGGATTTTAATAAAAAAACTCGAGATCATAATTTATAACTCCTACTTCATGTTACCTCAGGATTTTACATACTCAGTGATTTATTTTAAGTTGGGTGAGGTTAAGTTAACCTAATTTAACCTAACTTAATCTAACCTCAAAAAAAAGTATCTCGTACAATAAAGTTTGACCGATTTGCAAAAGAGGAGTTAATGGGTAAAAAGTGTCTTCCTATTAGTACTACTTGGGGACTTAGGTATATACAGGGTGTCCCATAAGTCCGGAATCATAGGAAAAATAATAAAAAAAGGCCGAAGAGACTTATTGGGACTTCTGTTAAAATGAGCCAGGATAGCAGTCGCGCTGTATTATCTTCAGTGGACCTCCTTGAAGGTCCACTGCGTGGTTTAACTTCTATGGATCCTGTTTCCTTAAACTTCGCAACAAGTCTGCTAACACAACTCTGTGTTATTGGCTCGCGGTCTGGATGCAGTCTGTTAAATTCAGCAGCGGCCTCTCTTTGACTCCGATTTCCTATGAGTAGAATTATCTGGATTCGTTCTTCCTTGCTTACAGACATTATGGCCTGTAGAAAGAGAAAAATATGAATTATGGTTTGTAGAAATAGAAAAATATGAATTTCTCCTATGATGCCGGACTTATGGGACACCCTGTATAATACAATTCCGCACCAAAAAATAGAATACTGTTTCAAATGCGCTCATGACCCTTATGAGAAATATCGAGTATCTGTGATGTCATTATGATAAAAAAACTCTGTGTGCCAGTTTTGAAAAAAAAATAGAATATAGCAAAAAATCTTATTAAATAATGAAAAATTAATACATAGTGAGTTGTCAGGTGTTACCAAAAATCTAATAAATTCATTATGTTCCGCCAATATATTAAACCTTTATCAAATACGTTTTAATTCTGCGTCTTAGTACAGTAGAGCGTCCATTAACCAGACTAATTAACGTTATCTCCATTTCAGATAATCAATTTTCCGGATAACCGAATATTATTACCAAGATGCATTCTGGAAAATGCTTTTTAAGAACTCTACATTACAGTAAGGTATATTTATTTGCCATACACATACTTTATTAAAAACTACTTAGGAAGAAACGCATAGAAATTATATATATGACGGTTTGAAAAAGTCTGTAGTAGTTTTTTGTTTGACGCTATTAGCTCTCTTCTTTGCTATTAAGTCGCGAAGGTTTCTCAGGAGGAGTAGCTTTGTAAACTCGCTCTCATCTTGTCTTTCAAACCATTTGATTGTTGATTCAAAAGCTGTAGAAGCTTCCGTGTTTGAAGGGCCAGGATCTTCTTCACTTTCAGATTCGTCATCTTCGTCTTCCACTGCATGTTCCCTCGTAGTAATAGCCACGATCTCATCACCAGTCGGGATTTGTTGTCCTTGGTTTGTAGCATCAAACTGACTATTAAGGTACACGTGGCTGTGAGTAGAAGTCTATAGTAGGCGGAGCTTAAACATCATCCAATCACGTGGTTAAAGTTGGTTGGTTGATTTACGGTATTATTAAAGTTTGTTGGTTAGTTAACTACGTTCAGTACTGCTTTATACCATTCCGGTTAATTGACATTCTGGATAGTTGACGTTCGGATAATCGACGCACTACTGTATTTAGTTGTTCCACCCCTAACCCTCATTACGGCCTCCAATCGTCGTGGCATCGAGTCGACAAACCTCTTGCGTTCTTCTGTAGTTATCGATTGCCATGTTGTCATCAAATGCTTCTTCAGTTCATTAAATGTTCCTGGTTTACGCTTTTGGACCTTCTGCTTAGCAAATATTTTCTATCGGGTTAAGTTGGGAGAATTAGCTGCTCATGGTAGTACTTCAATTTCATGAGCTTCAAACCATGTTGAATGTAATCGCCATTTTTTGTAACACAATATTTAACTTTACAGACATAATTTTTAAAATAGCTCAGGTGGTGTGTTGGTGATTACATCATAGACTTTGGTCTTTAGGTCTTCAGGTGTCTTAAGTTTGATAGAATAGATCCTGTCTGTCGTGTAGCCCCACAAAAAAAAGTCAGCGGGTGTGAGGTGAGGTAATTATGGGGGCAATTCCACTGACTCATGAAGGAGATTAATCGCTCGCAAAAATGCTTTCTCAAAAATTTGAAAGTTTTACAAACAATGTGTGGAGGTGCCTATCCTACTGAAGACAAAAGACTTAGATTTCCTTAAAGACTACAGACTACCAAGGTCTTCAATGGCCTCACTGGGCTATAGACTATGGGTAGCGGTATCACCTTTTCCTAATTTCTACGAAATTAGGAAAAGTTATTGTTTTAAGTATGAAGTGGTGAAAGAACGGTACGATACAATATATATTAGTTATTAAGTAATAAGAGATTAGAACTGTATAGATATATGCGGAATAAAAACTTCACTTTGTTACCTTTCTGAAGAAGAAACCCCAATAGTAAAATATATATCCATTACAAAATAATGGGTAAATAAAAATATGGAAATTTTTTAGGATACCGTATATATACAGCATATACTTTTTTTTTTACTTTAGGAGGGTTTGAACGACGGTTGAGGATCGACCTGATATATACTGTATATATATATATACATATATATATATATATATATATATATAGAGAGAGAGAGAGAGAGAGAGGCCTATAATGTGTATATCTGAATTTTTGTAATATAAAGAGGAAAAAACTTTGTTCTGATTTAAAATTCTGGTTGCAGAGCCTCCTGAAAATCTTATACATAACGGTTTGTCCAAATTCATAATAAAATTTTTTACTGTTAGTTAAAGCCAGAATTTCTTTTGGAGGTGTTTTATTTTATTTGAAAAGGAAGTAAAAAGTATTAAAAATTCTTGTTTCCGTCCCTTGTAAATGTTAAAAATTCATTTTTTTTATTATTGTTATTTAATTCAGTGAAAACTTCATACCGAGGATTAAAATAAATATTTTTTAATTTTTTTGGCGAGTGTGCGGATGGGTTGGGGTTGGAGATTGGGGAGGGGGTCGTTTTAACTGAATTTGAATTAAAACCTTTATTCTCTTTTTCTGTTATATTTTTTATGGTAAACTCTTAAACTGTGATTTTTAACTGAGAGAGAGAGAGAGAGAGAGAGAGAGAGAGAGAGAGAGAGAGAGAGAGAGAGAGAGAGAGAGAGAGAGATTCTTGTACAGTATATTTGCTTCGTGAAAAATGGGATGTATTGCCACCGGATGTAATGCATTGTGAGTTCCGATAACTCTTCCGATCCACTAAGTTCTCGTTCTTGAAGGTAATAAGTTAATAACAGTAATAAAGCTAGTACCATTTATCCGAGGAATCAATTATCCAACAAATCACTTCTCCAATAAAATTCAATATTCGACAGAAATTGCCAATTTCATATTATCTCAATAACTTCACAAAATTTATTATTATTATTATTATTATTATTATTAATTATGTTATTATTTAAGTATATGTGAAAAAGTTAATTTTGAAAATGATTTTAAATTATTTTAAATTACCATCTAATTAAAATTAAGAATGAAATATTTAGAAATTTTTTGTATGAGTGCCTTATAGTATCTCTCTTCAACTTTGTAATTGGCACTTTTTATATTTAGTGCCTATACATGTAGGCACTTTCACAAAAACACATAAATTTACAATACATATACACGTTTTGTTTTACTCATAGTGTTATAACACTTCGTTTATGCTGCCCAGGGTACCCATTTACCTACAACCCATTTATTTTTGTATGGAAGGATGAACAGCTGGGTGAGCTGAACACTGCCTGCCCTCGCCGGAAATCGAACCCGGGTGCGGTGGATTTGTAGTCAGCGATGGTAATCATTGTCCTACCGAGGCGCACTATATATATATATATATATATATATATATATATATATATATTATAAAGAGAAAAGAATAGTAGAAATTCTCTTTTATACAATTTTAAGGGCAATTTGCGTCATATATGTGAAAATTCCAGAAAATTAATGGTTCCTTCTCTCTTCAATAAAGTTAAACTCTCAAATAAATTTCATATATATATATATATATATATATATATACGAGATATGAAATGGAGCTCAAAACCCGTACCGAGAGAAAAGGTTGCCCTTATCAAGAAATACAAAAATGAGATGGTAAATTTTTTTTCCCTTTAAGTATGAAAGGAATCGTTCGATACCAGAAACAGCGGAGATGCTAAAAGGTCAACCAACGCCGAGCCGACGAAGTAGGCAGGGAATATGCAAGGGAATATATATATATATATACTTATTTAACGTGCGTCTCAGGTAAAAAGAATTTGAAATTTGAAAGAATGCTTCAATAAGGAACAAAATGGACACGTTTTACATACAGGCACTTGAAAGAATAAACGTTAATTTACTTGGCTTAATGTATTAGTAAGAATTTTTTTCTTTTTTGCTGGGTGGATTATGAATACGATCAGTGAAATGGTATTTAGAATTGACAAAACTTAGTAAGTAATAAATTATTATAATGATGATAATAAAAATTAACTTCAAGCAAAAGTTGGACTGTGAAAATTAGTTTACTTTAATTAAAGTTTTTAATTACTGTTCTTGAATGATATTATGAAAACAAAAATATATTATTCCCAATGCTATAATTGTGTAATTTCTTTTAAAAGAATAAAAGATAAGCAGGTTTTGTATGATTAGTTTTGTTACTTAACTTTCATTCATCTTTACAGAATTATGCCAAATAACTTTAACTACACTATATCTATATCTATATATATATATATGTATAGCGTGTAACAAAAGTCCTTACTCAAAGGATGTTTATTTTATTGAATTAAATGTTCGAAATGCATACTAGAAATTTATTTGCACGTGTGAATTGTGGTAAGTATATTGCATCCAACAATGGAGAACACCTTCTTACTACTTCTGACACATTCTTCGTGAATTCTTTTCTTTAAGGGATCAATGGTGTGTGTGTGGAGTCGAGATGAGTAAACCACTAACTTGAGATGCCCCAAAAGGAACAAATTTAATGGCGTCAGATCAATAAAGTAAGATTCAATAAAGTAAATATCGTATTGATAGGGACTTTTGTTTCACTATATACAGTATATATGTATATATACGTATATATGTGAGAAGATTTACATGAACAAGGGAAAGCAACAACATTGAGCTAAAACCTGCCAATAGGTGCTTTGAGACTACTTTTTACTGTTCACTGAAAGTGGAATCTCTATCATGACGACTGAAAATTCTTTATTCTACAACTTTCGTCGAAGGATTGAGAATTTTTCTGTTTTTATGCAAAGCCTTGTAATTGTGGAACTATTTACATTATCTGTGGTAGGGAATTTATAGCGAAGTATCATTACGAATTTAGTTTTTGAGATTTGCAAATATAGTGGTACCCTAATTACTGATCGAAACTATGAAGCTACACTGCAAAAACAGTGTTTGAAGTTGAAACACACGTATCCAAATAATATTTTTTTAAACTTTTTAAATATGTTTAACGCTAAGCAAGTTTTAGTTCCCATTTAACCTTTTCATGGCCAGTAGGACTGTAAATATCGCAAGAAATAATGATATAAATTTTACTGCAATGCAACGTTTTCTACAAATGTTTCTCTGTTTATATATATATGTGTCGTTCAGATGTCGTAAAAGGAAGAAACCAATATGTGTGTCATTTACTGTAAGTGACTAGTTGCGAAACTATTTGGTCTTGTATGGCAATACATCGTATACTTTTTGCTTTAAAGAAACATACCGGGAAAGAAGGGGTAAATTCTGAATATGATTAAAGGTTTTACATGTTTTTATATACTGTTTCAGTATAACCCATATATAATTAAAAATAAATAAAAACAAAAATTACACTTCAGAGCTTCAGGAAGTACAAACTTTGCTAAATTTAACAATATTTTATAAAACATAGACACAGGGAAACTAAACGTAGATTTCGGAAACTCGAAACATGTAATAATATACATTAATGCAAACTTAGATTCTTAAGTAATCAAACTTGATTATGCTTGTATCGTTTCAAACTTAATCTATTCCGGTCTGTCGAGCTTTTGATAGGAAAACTATATACAGCACTTTGTAATATTATATAACTAATTATACTGTAATGGAGATCGTAATTAACCTGGTTTAAATTAATTTCTTGAAATGAAATAATGTAAATAAATTAACAGAACCAGCGCCCATATACAGCAGACAGAACACATTAAAATCAAACTTTCCCAAGATATTTTAATTTGCAATAAAAAGCGCAACAAATACAACTGCCAGTTTTTGAAGTGTGTTAAAAATGGAATAATGAGAGCCTAATTCAAAACTGACCCATTCAAAAGTACTTAGCCTCTTCCTGTTTATACTGCATATGGTAGACTCAGGCAGAGATTGAATTTTATTCAAGCGTACTAACAGCGATACAGTTTAACTGGTAAGGCATCTTCCGTTATTTTATTCATTTCGCAGTAAAGATCCAATCTATCACAATGATAGAAATTCAGACTTTAGTGTTCCCTTCCCTGATAATATGTAGAACTTGGATATACTGATTTGTTGGTAAAGTTTTGTTGTGTTCTGAGTTATTTTCTTGATTCACTTTCTTTTAAGCTGTTTTGAAACTTCTCGGAAAAAATGTATATTTTTATTGTATTTGTAACTTTTTTTATGCAGCAAGGTGTTCAAGGGCGAATGCCCGCAAAAGCGCCGCCCCCCCCACATAGAAGAAGAAGAGGGCCAGAATCAAGACCTTCCCTAATAGACCCACCAGAAAAATATTTCGTAACGTCAGTAATAATCCTAGATCGACAGCTCCAAGTATTTATCAAGATATACTTCATTTTAAGCCCCTAGATTCGTCGCATTCTGAATGATTCTGGTATACACGTCAGACTCCCTGAAAGAAGGCATTCTTCAAGCAATAGCATAAAGGGAAGAGGTTGCACTTTACCAAGACCGATCTTAATGATCCACAAGATTACTGAGAGACGAAGATAGAGCTTTATTGGAAAACTTTCAACGCCATACTTGGCAAAAGGAGAAAGAAACCTTCACCGAAAAGATCACAGTTCTGACCATAAAGTCTAGTGGCGGATTAGTTATGCTTTGGAGTTGGTTTTCTCTTTCGACCGTGGAAATTTCGTACGAATCGACATCAGTAAAGGTTCCACGAAATATCAACAGATCCAAGAGAACAATATGAGACCCTCTAAAAAGAAGCTTCATCTTGGTCGACAGTGGGTTTTCCAGCATAAAAATGACCCCAAGCTCACATAAAAATTTAATAAACGCTTGTTGTTAGATGTAAAAATAAATGTTTTGAACTGGCCTGCGCAAAAGTCCAATCTCACTCCAAAAGAACATCTGTGGCGAGATCTGAAAAATGGTGTTCACAAGCAAATGCCTTAGAACTTGAAGGAAATCGAATCATATTATTTAGAAGAATGGTCAACACATCCCGATTACCAGATACCAGACATTGGTTAAAGCCTATATAAAGAGAATTCTTGCAGTCATAAAGCTCGAGGAGTTTATACAAGTTATTAATACAGGGGGTATGAATAACTATGGAACGACACTATTCATAAATATATTTAATATATTACATGCTACAGGTGATAAAGATTCCTTTACCTTTGAATGTTCTTCAAGAATAATATAAATGAAATAATAATAATTAATCAGTCAAGGGACAGAAACTGGAATAGCGCTCAGACCAACTAATGCCATTTCTCTAACTCCTCTATTATCATTATCAACATCATTAGGATTAGAAACCCTCGACCTCTGTGTCTTCACTTCACTTTTAGGGAAATGGTATTACCAACTGAGCTACAGACGCCAGTATAAATGGAATAACTAATGCATATTTCATTATTTTACATCCCTTACAGTATTTGACTTTATATACTAGTGTGCAATGAGTATGAATAATTTTTATTAAAAACTTTCTTAATATCAAATTTCGTCAATATATTTGTATATATTTCTCGAAAGAGAGCGATCAGCATAGATTTTCCAGAATGGGTTTTGACTTTTCAACCAGCGATATACATACATACATACATACATACATATATATATATATATATATTATATAAAGATGACGAAATAACAGAAGATTTAGGAAATTTTCCATGTAATCATGGATATTATGTTTGACGTTTTTGCCAAAATATTACTCCGTTTAGCTTCGCAGTAAAATTTTAGGTCATGATTTCAGACAAACATTATAAAAGGTAATCCTCGAAAACAGATATACATATAGCATGAGGGAAAAAAATCATATAGATTTTATCATTAAAATCGAAAAAGTTTGTAGTTAGGTATTACCAACGTCGAGCTATCTGATCCTATTTATGTACATAATAAAAAGGGAAGAGTAACGTGATTTAGGTTATACAGTAGAATCCGTTTATTGTAATCACCGATATTGTTATAAATCGCCTAATGTTATCAGAATTAACAGTCCCAAAGCATCGAGGTTAAATTACATTATAAAACCTCCGCTTATAGTAATCAGAGTTTCGGTTATAGTTATCAGAATCTTAAAATGACTCATAAAATGACTCGGCTTACTACAGAAGAGAAATGCGAGCAGAATTTTAGGAGAATTAGATGAGACTCAAGAAAAAACTGATGCAAATGATATTGCTAAAAGAATTTCCCTCCTTGATGCCCTACATCTTATAACAATGTCATGGAAACAAGTGACTGAGAGAACCATTGAAAACTGTTTCACAAAGGGTGGCTTCTTTAAGAAGGGCACGGAAACATCTCCAAATGAAGAACCCGATGCTATTGAAGAGGAAATCATGGAGAAACCCCCAGATGGTATGTCAGAAGAAGATTTTAAAAGCTGGTTGGCCATTGATGAGAAAATTCAAGTGGCAGCTACCATGACATCATCAGAAATATGCCAAGCTGTTACTGAAGCAGGCTCTTAATTGGCTGAAGAAAGGGAAGAGAATGAAGACACTAAACAAGAAGATAGTCCAGAAGACCCACCAACAAACGCTCAGATGCGAGAAGCTCTGCAAATACTTCGTCGCGGCGTGAAACACCGATCTGCTGAATTTCAAAAGCATTATGATTATGAGCGCTTTATTAATGACTTACTGAAACAAACCGCAGGCAAACAACACTAGATGAATTTCGACAGTAAATATTAAAGGTATGAATTTTTTAAATTGTTTTATTACTGCCTTTTAACTATTTTAACTTTTCTGTTTTAACATACACCGCTTTATGTTATCAGTCGGTTATTATTATCAATATAGCTGCGTTCCAACGTGATTATAATAAGCGGATTCTACTGTGTGTGTGTGTGTATATATATATATATATATATATATATATATATATATATATATTACGTAAAACCCACAAAGAAAAAGAAAAACGATTCCAAGGCCTTTCGTGTATTCAGAGCTACACCTCGTCAGGGAATGAAGAGAGAAGGCAAGAAGCCCATAAATATATACAACGTAGCGGAAACCAAAACAATTAGCACATACTTAACAAGAGTTAATGAGAGACAAAAGGAATTTTAACAAGATATTGTCAATTTTATACATTCCCGCACTGTTATTGAAATCGTTTTTAAAATGGATAAATGCACATTCTAGAATATTTCTTTCAATTATATCTGTTTTCAACAAGCGCTTTAGAACTATCCCACTTGATGCTATGATTACATCTTACATATGGTTAAATAATGCATTGGAATTATTTGCTGTTCTCCACGCATATTTATGCTGTTTTACCCTAATATCTAACGTTTTACCCGTTTGGGCTATATATACTGAGTTACATTGTGTACATCCGATCGAATACATACAACCAACAACATTATCCGGGCTATTCTTTATTAGACGTGATTTAACAGTATTATTATACTTAAAGACTACATTGATGCCAATTGCTTTAAGTAAAGTCGGAAGATATTGAAAATTAATATGGTAAGGTAGGCTAAGGATATTTTTACGCTCAAATTCCTTTACAGTTACATTATTATAATACCTATTCTTGGCTTTCCTAAGACAGTTATCTAAAAATGAAATAGGATAACATAATTTAGTACCAATATTCATAATATTGCATAACTCGGAATCTAAAAATTCAGGACTGACAACTCTCAATGCTCTAAGAAACATAGCAGAGAAAATAGAGGATTTAATTGAGGGATGATGGTCAGAATAAAAATGCACATAAGAGTAATTATTAGTAGGCTTACGATAGACTTCAAATTTGAACTGATAAGAGCATCTCCAAATTTTGTAAATTACCAATATCTTGTTAAAATTCCTTTTGCCTCTCATTAACTCTTGTTAAGTATGTGCTAATTGTTTTGGTTTCCGCTACGTTGTATATATTTATGGGCATCTTGCCTTCTCTCTTCATTCCCTGACGAGGTGTAGCTCTAAATACACGAAAGAACTTGGAATCGTTTTTCTTTTTCCTTGTGGGTTTGCATCATTCATTCATTTCACGTGTTTAATTGTGAAATTCATCCCATATATATATATATATACATTCAACTGCAAAGAACACGCAGTATAAATAACGTAAAGAACGACGCTTGTATAGGAGATATTCCGCGCAAGACGAGAAAGAGAAAACAACAAATGAAAAAATGAAGTACCACCTGGGAATCGAACCCGGGATCTTCCGATTGCCGGTCAGACGCGATAACCACTACACCAGGACTTCACTCTTCCAAATGCCGTAATTCCTCTACATACTCGCAGAAACCAATGCCCCAAGGGGGCACCTCCCGCATGCCGTAACATTATATACATTCAACTGCAAAGAACACGCAGTATAAATAACGTAAAGAACGACGCTTGTATAGGAGATATTCCGCGCAAGACGAGAAAGAGAAAACAACAAATGAAAAAATGAAGTACCACCTGGGAATCGAACCCGGGATCTTCCGATTGCCGGTCAGACGCGATAACCACTACACCATGGACTTCACTCTTCCAAATGCCGTAATTCCTCTACATACTCGCAGAAACCAATGCCCCAAGGGGGCACCTCCCGCATGCCGTAACATTATATACATTCAACTGCAAAGAACACGCAGTATAAATAACGTAAAGAACGACGCTTGTATAGGAGATATTCCGCGCAAGACGAGAAAGAGAAAACAACAAATGAAAAAATGAAGTACCACCTGGGAATCGAACCGGGATCTTCCGATTGCCGGTCAGACGCGATAACCACTACACCATGGACTTCACTCTTCCAAATGCCGTAATTCCTCTACATACTCGCAGAAACCAATGCCCCAAGGGGGCACCTCCCGCATGCCGTAACATTATATACATTCAACTGCAAAGAACACGCAGTATAAATAACGTAAAGAACGACGCTTGTATAGGAGATATTCCGCGCAAGACGAGAAAGAGAAAACAACAAATGAAAAAATGAAGTACCACCTGGGAATCGAACCCGGGATCTTCCGATTGCCGGTCAGACGCGATAACCACTACACCATGGATTTATACTGCGTGTTCTTTGCAGTTGAATGTATATAATGTTACGGCATGCGGGAGGTGCCCCCTTGGGGCATTGGTTTCTGCGAGTATGTAGAGGAATTACGGCATTTGGAAGAGTGAAGTCCATGGTGTAGTGGTTATCGCGTCTGACCGGCAATCGGAAGATCCCGGGTTCGATTCCCAGGTGGTACTTCATTTTTTCATTTGTTGTTTTCTCTTTCTCGTCTTGCGCGGAATATCTCCTATACAAGCGTCGTTCTTTACGTTATTTATACTGCGTGTTCTTTGCAGTTGAATGTATATAATGTTACGGCATGCGGGAGGTGCCCCCTTGGGGCATTGGTTTCTGCGAGTATGTAGAGGAATTACGGCATTTGGAAGAGTGAAGTCCATGGTGTAGTGGTTATCGCGTCTGACCGGCAATCGGAAGATCCCGGGTTCGATTCCCAGGTGGTACTTCATTTTTTCATTTGTTGTTTTCTCTTTCTCGTCTTGCGCGGAATATCTCCTATACAAGCGTCGTTCTTTACGATATATATATATATATATATATACACAGGGCTATTCAAATTGATTCACCTGATTTCAAATGAGAATATTTTTTAATGTTACAAATACAGAGTGATTTGTGATACATCAACCAAAAGAAAAACTGTCCAAATTTTGTCTCTCACCTCATAAATGCTCTATGTGACTTCCCCTAGTTACACGAGCAACGTCGACACGATAGTCGAATTCCTCCCATACTCGCTCCAGCATGTCCGTTGTCACTGACTCTACGGCAGTAACAATGCGAGTTCGGAGCTCATCCAAAGATGTGGGTAACGGTGGCACGTACACAGTATCCTTAACGTACCCCCAAAGGAAGAAGTCGCACGGTGTAAGATCCGGCGACCTAGGGTACCAGCTGTGGAGCACCAAGTCATGGGGCCCACTGCGACCAATCCAACGGCGAGTGAGCACTTCGTTGAGAAAACAGCGAACATCCAAATGCCAATGAGGCGGCGCCCCATCTTGCTGGAAAATGTAGTCGCCGGAATCTTCGTTCAATTGGGGAAATAACCAGTTCTGCAGCATATCCAGATAGGAGTGACCAGTCACTATGTTTTCCATGAAAAAGAAGGGGCCGTAAACCTTTGCCCGGGAAATGGCACAGAAGGTGTTAACTTTAGGTGAGTCGCGCTCGTGCTCGATTGTTGCATGTGGTTGTTGCGTGCCCCATATGCGAAGGTTGTGACGGTTCACCTTGCCACTTAAATGAAAAGTTGCTTCGTCACTGAACACCAGGCGGGGAGCAAATTCGTCATCCTCCATAGCCTCCTGCATAATATCGCAAAAGTTCTGTCGTTTTAACTTGTCCCCCGGCCGTAGAGGCTGCAACAGTTGCAACCTGTATGGCTTCATATGCAAGCGCCGTCTCAAAACACGCCAAACAGTCGTCTGAGGAAGTCCCAATTCTCGACTGGCGCGGTTTGTTGATTTCCTCGGGCTACGTTGGAAACTCTCTCTGATTCTTTGCACATTATCCTCAGACACGCGCGGTCGTCCTGTGGACTTGCCTTTACACAAACATCCTGTTTCCTCGAACTGCCGATACCACCGACGGATGCTCTGAGCACCCGGTGGATCTGTTCTGTAACGTCGACGAAACTCACGCTGCACTGTGACTACCGATTTACAGCTCGAAAACTGCAACACACAAAACGCCTTCTGCTGTGCGGACGCCATTTTCACACTGACTGTTTGTTGCTAGGCTAGGCCACGGCGTGACTTTGGAGCCCTCTCGCGGTGATCTTGTAAAACTTGGAGATTTCCTCTTTCATGTGGTGTATGCCCAGTTGATGCACAGTTGATAGGTACGGAAGTATTCTCAGTTGAAATCGGATGAATCATTTTAAATAGCCCTGTATATATATATAAAATAAGGGGTATCCCCGAAGTCAGTGTAAGGTTTCATTTAATCGCTATAGTTAATCATACAGAAAGAAAAATGTTTTCTTGATTCAAACAAAAATAAAGGCATTACAACGAAATTTGTGTTTTAAATTTAGACACCAAAATTTTTGTTTCATGTAAAAAAATGAATGTTGTAAATAATAATTATTTACCACAGTAAATATATATCAAGTTGATCGAACAAAATCTGTAATTGTTTTTTAAATTCCGATTTGTTTAAATTAACCATAAAGTATGCTTATTTTCGAATTACCAAAATGTCTAACTGAATTTCCTGTTTCATATATGAGAATTTCTCTATTTACCGTTAATTCAACTACTATATATTCAATTATGTACATTACTGTATACATACAGAAATAAAAAAAAATTTTACCCTTACCAGATTCGAACCACTTGCTATGAGAAAGTTACGTCATTGTGAGTTACGGGACCGTTTAAACAAATTAGGTATTTATAGTATTGCTCCTAATTACAATTTTAATAAATGATTTATTTTAGGTGATTTGTTTTATTTGCATTTAGAAACTTTATATTTAGAAAAAAATATAAAATGTACTTTTTAAACTAAAACAATTAATGTCAACTCGGGTCTTTCTGTTACATGTACTGTTTCCGATTTTTTTGAAAACAAGAAATGTAATGTAGATATTTACGCTGATTTCAAAAATGTAAGTCTTATTGTGGAGAAATGAGCAGTTCAAAAGTTATTTGTTATTGTAATTTTGTATTAGGTAAAAAACTATAACAATACAACTGAAAACGAATACAAGAGTTATTGTTTTCTTTAGTAATATTGGCTTATGTCACTAAGTATTTGTGTGAATAGATTTCGACCGTTATTTTTCTGTCCGGTTAAGTTAATTGAATGCCCGGTTAGGTCAACTAAATACCCGGTTAGGTCAACTGAATGCCCGGTTAGGTCAACTGAACGCCCTTGATGATTGGTTAGGTTAAGTCGTGATATTTTCGTTAGTTCTAACTGCTCATTTCTCCAAAAAAAAGACGTACATTTTTTAAATCAGCGTAAAAATGTACATTAAATATCTTATTTTCAACAAAATCGGAAACAGTACATGAAACGGAAAAGACCCGTCAACTCTGTCGTATGGTTTAGCATTCATAACAAAATTCTACAATACAAATGAAACAAAAAAATTTGTATATGTAGATCTAATTAAAGCAATTATTATATCTTAACCACTGCTTTATTTGATCCAAACAAACAGTGGTTAACTAAACGTGGTTTGTTGTTTTAAGGATATGATTCTTCTCTGCCTTTACACTGATTTATGGGACACACACACACACACACACACACACACACATATATATATATATATATATATATATATATATATACATATATATATATATATACACACTCGTATGTCATATGTGAGGTATCGAAACAATTGTAGTTTTGTCATTTACCTGTCATTCGTAGCGTAGACATTTTTATCGTATGATAACAATCGAAGCATGTCTCCAACTTGTCTCATCCAAGATACCTAGAAAAAGTACATACATACATTATATATGGCTCTTTTCCGTTCTACCCCAGCAACAAAAAATGAAATTATATATTATTTTCCACTGTAGTTTTACTTGCTGAATTCAATAATATATATCTTATTTTGGAGAATTAATAACAAAAGAGTTATAGTCCGTTTATTTTATTTAAAAGTAGAGATTGCATTTAAGATTTCAATAAAAATGTCCTTTCCATTTTGCCTTCTCCTCCACAGAAATTCACATAAATAAGAATCTATCATATTTCTAGATGTTCCCCAATGTCTCTCGTTCCTTTGTTTAGCTAAATCAACTGTACGCCCTTAACGATTGGTTAGGTTTAGGTCGTGATATTTTCGTTAGTTAGCCTTATAAGGTTAACTAAAGAAGGCTGGGGTAGAACGTTATTTCCTTAACTATGTTTATGAAATTCCATTTATCATCCATAACAATATCTACAAAAGAGAGAAAAAAATTAATAATTATAACCATAACTAATAAAAGCATGAATACTTTCTCCAAAATAAAATATATATTATTGAATTCAGCAAGTAAAACTACACTAGAAATTGGTGCTCATAAGTATTTCTAGAGAGAAATATTTCAGTTATATTCGTCCTTATCTTTCGTACCATGCACTGGATAGTTATGAAAAGTTTACCGTTCGTTTGGAAAAATTTAACAAATAAAAAAAATTAGTTTAACTCCAACATATAATGCAAAACATCAAAGAATTTTAGGAAAATAAAATAAGTTAAAATGCAAGTTTTCGTACATTTATTTACAAAATTATTTAATAATTTGTGTGTCCAACTTAGGTTTGAAGAATTTAAAACTTTTAGCAATATTTTGCTGTTTATTGATTAGACCAGAGCTTTCCAAACTTTTAACGTTGGCGACAAACTATTTAAGCATAACAATTTTCACGACACATTAATTAATTTTTGTTATCAAATATCAAATATCAGATAATTTTTCACTAGGTGGTTTATCTTGTAGCCGATTTTGTTGATAGAAAAATCAAAATTTTCAAAATACAAAAAACACTAATGTGTCGCGACACACCAGTTTGGAAAGCTCTGGATTAGACACTGCTGGCAATTCTGAATTATAAAATTTTCTGTGAATCTTCATGGAAGACGAATGGCTGTAGCTATAAGCCCCATTAGTAAGCAATGTGTGGTCGTAGTAAAGAGCTGTCTACAGATCTTATTAGATCTGTTATTGCTGCACACGAGTCTGGAAAGAGTTATAGGAAGATAGGAGAGGAACTTCGAATTCCATTTACGACGATTGCTGCAATTATAAAGAAATGGAAAGGCTTTGGAACAATCAAACCTGCACGAATGTGCGGACGACCTTGCAACATCTCACAACGTACAGCTAGACGGATTGAAAGAATGGCTGCTGCAAATCCACGAGTGGCTGCAGGTGTATTTGCCAAACATTAAGACTGTCTAAAATCGATGTCCATACTTCTACTGTACGTCGTACATTGAGAAAGAGTACTGTGCATGGAAGAATTGTACGAAGAAAAGCGCACAAAGAAACTCGTGTAAAGTACGTTAGAGATCATCAAAATGATGGATTTGCACTCTAGAAGAAAATTCTCTGGACAGACGAGACCAGAATTTAATTATTCTGCAACAACGAACAACGGTATGTTTGGCGAAAATCAAATACTATATTTGAGGAAAAATACATCCTTCCTACGGTTAAACATGGTGGTAGTGGTTTGCTTCTTTGGAAGTTTTTTCAGTGTTTCTGTTCGAGGAAAGCTTGGTGTCATCAATGAAATCTTGAATTCGAAGAAGTATCAGGAAATTTTAGAGGAAAATGTATTGTTTTCAGTTCGGGAGTTGCGAATGGTTTGCAATTGGGTACTACAAGATAATGATCCAAAACACAAAAGAGCACCATCAAATTGCTTTAACAAAAGAATTTCAAGGTTCTCGGCTGATACAGTCAAAGTCCAGATGTCAATTTAATCGAGAATTTATGGTTTGACTTAAAAAAAGCTCTCCGTAAGAGAAACCCTTCGAATCTGAATGAATTGTAACAAGTTTCTTTAGAAGAATGGGCTAAAATTTCTACAGAGAGATGTCGAGACCTTATAGAAAAATACCCAAAACGAATCACTGAAATAATTCAAGCAAAAGGTGGACACACAAAGTATTAAATAATTTTGTAAATAAATGTACGAAAACTTTTACATTTTAACTTTTTTATTCTCCTTAAATTCTTTGATGTTTTACATTATATGTTGGAGTTAAACTAATTATTTTATTTGTTAAATTTTTCCAAAGGAACGGGAACTTTTCATAACTATCCTTTGCATGGTACAAAAGATAAGGACGAATATAACTGAAATATTTCTCTGTACGAATAATTAGGAGCGCCACTGTATATCTCATAAATGGATTTAATCATAGTTGAGAGAATTAATAAAATGTTCTTTCCTTTAATTAAAATAAAAATTTAAAAATTTCCCCAGTTCAAAATCATGAAGGAAAATAACTTAAATAATTGAAATAGATAAAATAAAATAAATGAAATAATTATATTAATTAAAGTATTGAAATTAAGATTTTCTTTTCCTTTATTCATCCATTTATGAATTAAGAAATAATAAACAATAATGAAATTGCTATGATTATACATAAATTTCCTTTCAGAGTAGATTAATAAATTTGTTTATAATACTGAAACTATTATTAATTCATTATAAAGTGGTTTTACAGTGGTTTATTTATAAGGACTCTTTTAAACCAAAAGATACTGCTGCGGAAAAAAGTTCACCGAAGAGAAAATCTGTAGAAAATATACTAAATATTTGAAATACCATAAAATAATTTCTTAGTGGTAAAGAGGGAGCATAATAATGCACTCTTTCGCTTTTTTAATACTGGTTATTGAATACGCTGTTCCTCCTAAAAGTGCCCCTTTCCACAAAAATAAAATTCACTCGTTTACACTCCCGCTGATACTTGATAAGGGGAGGACGAGCAATATGTAACAAGTTATAAATGTTTTCTCTATTGTTTCGATATAAATAAAATTAAAATATACTTCACTCTTCGGAATAGATAAATATTTGCTTGCCATTTTCCTTTTAATTAATGAGGCTACCCCGAATATGCACAGTCTCGATATTCAGTTTTCATACTGTCCCTAATTATTCCAGTATTTGGTTAATGCTCATAGGATTTTTTATATCGTACTAAACCCGGAATGTTCATTCTTTCATCTGTCATTAGTTTCATTAAAAATATTTCAAGTAATTAATTCATATCACTAAAGGGGAGAGGAGCCGTTGCTTCCACTTTGCTCTTTCTTCTCTTCATTTTAAATTACCACCATGAAACTCGAATATTTTCAAGGTGAGATATATATATATATATATATATATATATATATATATATATATATATATATATATACACGGTGAACCAAAAGTAGGTGGACAGTAGGTTGAATACGGTTTGTGTTATATTATATTATAACTATGGTGTTCATTATAACTATGGTGTTTGTGTTTTATTATATTAAATATTATAACTAAATTTATTTAAATTTTATTTTGTATTATAGTATACAAAAAAATTAAATATGTATTCTCAAAATAAACGTTATCATTTACTGTCCACCTACATTTGGTTCACCCTATATATATATATATATATGATGAATAAAACCACGAAGGAAAGGAAACACAGAATGGTGCTCAAGCGCTTTCGTCTAATGACATCCTCAGGAACACTGAAGTACATAAAGAGTTACAGCCTATATATAGGTTACAGAAATAATATATATATATATATATATATATATATATACAATAAACGGAAAAAAAAATTAAAATAAAAAAAATTAAAGGATTGTGGGAGGCGCATACAAATTTGTAAGGAAAAACTATCGATTTTTAGCACAAGATCAAATGAATTCTTTCCAACCAGTTATAAAAAAAAAAAAAATACCGATTTTTAGCACAAGATTAAATGAATTGTTTCCAACCAATGTTATATAAATAAAAAAATAAAAAAATTATACTGGAAATCTGTCCGGGTTTTAGCACTCTACCCTTCTTGTTTAAGGTTCGATGTATATAAAAATAAATTGAAAAATAAAAGTTATTAGAGTAGCATACAAGCTTACCATAGATTTAGCGTTCTACCCTTCTTATTTAAATCTGTTCTGAAGGAATTCAAAACAACAGGATCGAGTTGAAAAAGATCTTTGCTTATGTTGAAGTTATTTGTAAGTTGGATAATGGCAGACTCAAGAATATTTCTATTAACAATGTTGCTAGAGTGAAATAAAACTGAAGCATTATTCCAATCAATACAGTGGGATAACTCTGACAAATGGACAAAAATGGCACTGGACGACTGTCCTGTTCTAACGGAATATTGATGCTGTTTTATACGTGTGTGCAAATCCTTTCCCGTCTGACCTATGTAAAAGGAATCACATTGTTTACAACCAATTTTATAGATAATGCCTGAATTATTGGTAGGGCTATTTTTTACTATATTTTTCACAATATTGTTATATAAAAATACTACATTAATATCCAAAAGTTTAAGTACATTAGCAATGCCTAAAAAGCCCGGGAAAAATGGAAGTACTAAAATATTTTTTGACAAAGTACGAGTGTTATTATTCACACGGTAGAAAGTTCGTTTTGCCTTATTGAGACAAGATTCCATAAACGCAGATGGATAACACAGATCACTTCCAATACCGTTGATTTTTTCTAATTCGGCATCGATGTATTCCGGACTGGCAATCCTAAGGGCGCGGAGAAACATTGAAGAAAAAAGGGCTTTCTTAGTGGGGGGTCATGTCCCGAGTAAAAAGTGTACGTAGACAAAGTTTGTCCGATAGATACTACTTAAAACCTGGGCTTTCATGTACACGCACATCCAAAAACGAGATTGAGTTGTCTGCTCCACTTCTAAAGTAACTTAATGGAGGGGACTTGATCATTTAACTGAAGGAGGAAGTTATCCAGGTCACGATTCATGGGCCAGATACACAAAATATCATCGACGTACCGCAACCAAGGGATGCCAACCCCCAGGATTCTCGGAATGTAAGTAATTTCGAAAAACTCCATATAAATATTGGAGAGGAGGGGCGACAAGGGGTTGCCCATGGCCATCCCAAAAACTTGTTGATAATACTCTTTATTGAAAGTGAATTTACAGTCTTTGATGCAAAGCTTAATAAGTTCCAAAACAATGTGTGAAGGTAGTGGCAGGTCATACTTGTGTAATTCTTGGGAGAGAAAGTCAAGCATATCGTCAATCGGCACTTTTGTAAACAATGAACAAACGTCAAAACTGATCAATCTGTCGTTAGTTTCAGTACGTGCATTATTCAATTTTTCAGTAAGATCCATGGAATATTTTACATGTGAATCAGAAATAATAGGGCGCATAGGGTTGCTAGGTTTGTGGGTTTTAATATACCGTACAGGTAGGTCAGAGAAGAAGTGGACATGAAAAGCGGAATTAAGTCCTTATGATCTTTGAGAATGCGTTGGAATAATGCTTCAGTTTTATTTCACTCTAGCAACATTGTTAATAGAAATATTCTTGAGTCTGCCATTATCCAACTTACAAATAACTTCAACATAAGTAAAGATCTTTTTCAACTCGATCCTGTTGTTTTGAATTCCTTCAGAACAGATTTAAATAAGAAGGGTAGAACGCTAAATCTTTGGTAAACTTGTATGCTACTCTAATAACTTTTATTTTTCAATTTATTTTTATATACATCGAACCTTAAACAAGAAGGGTAGAGTGCTAAAACCCGGGCAGATTTCCAGTATTTTTTTTTTTTTTTTTATAACATTGGTTGGAAACAATTCATTTAATCTTGTTCTAAAAATTGGTAGTTTTTTTTTTTTTTATAACATTGGTTGGGAAGAATTCATTTGATCTTGTGCTAAAAATCGATAGTTTTTCCTTACAAATTTGTATGCTCCTCCCACAATCCTTTAATTTTTTTTAATTTTTATTTTTATTTTTCCGTTTATTGTATATATATATATATATATATATATATATTTCCTGTAACCTATATATAGGCTGTAACTCTTTATGTACTTCAGTGTTCCTGAGGATGTCATTAGACGAAGGCGCTTGAGCACCATTCTGTGTTTCCTTTCCTTCGTGGTTTTATTCATCATAAATATTTTTCACGTGTTACTTTCGTGAAATAATTTTCATATATATATATATGTATATATTAGGGTGGTCGCCAAAAACATCAACATGGCGGAGTTCATCGGACCAGGTCATAATTTTCTTTTTCTTTAGGTGTGAAACAAAACTGCCATGTTTGAACTTTCTATGCAATCATTTAGTACTGCCGCATTGTCGTCGAAGATTTGTTCTATAAAGCCACTTAATTTCTGTCTCATTACATGCACAGAAATTTCTTATGATCTTGCTGAGTGATTCATTTCTGCCCTATTGTTTATCTCACCTTTTTTATCTCTTCCTCAGGTTCACAGTCATATCCCAAACGAGATCTAAGACTGAGTTGTACCTCCTAGGTAACCCCATGGAGGAAATCCTTGGAGCGAGGTTCTTTCTCAAGGTAAAGCACTTTGTTTCGTTTTCTATCAGCATACGGTGCTGAAAAAGAAGGTGAGGGAAAGCGTAAGACTGACGATCGAGGCAGTGTCTGCCTTCTGGGAATGGGCTGGTCTTCCCATGACACTGGCCAAACATGCCATTGGGAGGCTGGAACGACTCCACGACTGGTGGAAGGACCTGCAGAAGAGTGCCAAGCGCGGAGGACCAACTCAGAAGGAACGGGAGGTGACATTCTTGGCGGATATGAAGAAAACTTTCGACGTCCAATCAAAATGCGGAGGCGCTCATCAAGATACCTGAGAACAGATAGTTTCTGCGATCTCAGTTAGGGAAAGTTCGGGCAACTCATCGATGGGTTACGTGGACGTTCGGCTGGCACGGAAGGAAGAAAGGAAGATGGAGAGGGAAGCCGCTGAAAATGAACGCCGGGAGAGAGAGGCTAAGAAGTAACTGGAGATGCAGGCATCTCCCTCAAGACTCTCGGATTCGAATAGCACAGGCAAAGGGTCATCTATTTCGTCTGAAGAGATGGTGTTTGCTGAGGTGTCAGCACCAAAACGCCGGCATCGGAAGAATGTCATGACTCTTGAGATCGCGGCAGCATTAGAAAGAAGGAAAATATCAGACTGGCGTCCTTCTCCAAAGCTATGGGCCATGACCCTGAAGAGTTGGCTCTTAACAGTTGAATCATCAGGTGCAGCCGGATGACCCATAGAGAGCAGCAGATCGAGGGACTCAAGGAGTTCGACCCGGTCGTCCCAATGGCGGTTCACTGGGATTCGAAACTGTTAAATGACATCTGGAAACCAAAGAAGGTTGAACTCCTGGAGGTCCTGGTTTCAGGTGTTGGTTTTGAGCGGCAAACAGAACGGGAGAAGCCATGGCGACAGCTGTTGTTGAATCTCTAAAGCAGTAGAACTTGGAGAACCACATCAATGTCATGTCCTTTGACACAACAGCTAGTAACACAGGAAAACGACAAGGTGCTGCTATCCCCATCGAGCAAAAAAATGGGAAAGGACCTTCTTCATTTCGCCTGTCGACATCACGTGTACGAAGGGGTTCTCTCGGACATCTTTAGTCAGGTCATGGGTTACTCCAGTGGCTCGGAGATCCAACTGTTCAAGCGTTTCATAAACGCGTGACCATCCATAGTATTCAACAGAATAACTGATGCGAACGCAGATAAAGAAACCGCTGCCATTCTGTCCGAGAACTTACACTGAAAGGATGAAACTGTCCAGTTCATCAAAGCTGCGCTCCTGCAATCCCACCCTAAACATGACTACAAGGAACTCCTCGAGCTCGTCCTAATCTACTTCGGAGAAGTCCCTCCTCGTGGTGTCGTCTGGATCAACGCCCCTGGTGCCTTGCACCGTGCTCGCTGGATTGCAAAATCAATCTACGCATTGAAGGTTTTCATCCTCCGGGAACAATTTGACGTGACGCCCCGGAAACTGAAGGGTATCAGAGCCTTGAATCTCTTCACTTGACTTCTTTATGTTCGATCATGGTTTTCTGCTAGCAGGGCGGTCGAGGGACCAAGGAACGATATTGAGATACTCTCGGCACTGTCCAAATACAGGGTCATGAACCAAGCTGTGTCCAGAGTTGCCACAGCAATGATGCTGCGGTACGCGTGGTATTTGAGTGAGGAGAACGTGGGGCTCTCATTCTTTGACGGTCTCGTTGATTCTGATGTTAAGAAGCTGATAGTACAGGCTATGCAGGAGCGGCCATGATCTGCTGAGGACAGGCCTCCGGCCCGCCTGAAGCTCACTCCACCAATGGTTCTTCACCATCCGGCCTCCCCACTACTTTTCTTGAAGAACACCCGAGATCATGGACCCAAAACCCGCAGTACCTTGAGGCTTAGCGTCAAGTCTCGGGCCTCAGCGTCACAAATGATCGTGCAGAGCGAGGAGTGGCCCTCATTCAGGATTACAATAGTATTCTGACGAAGGATGAGGCACGGAAGAGGGCCCTCCTCATATCGTCGCGGAACACCGAAAAGCATTTCCCGACGCCAAGAAGGCGACAGCCAAGTTGAAGAAATGATTTGGTTCTTTTCCCTAACTCCCAGGTCATCAGATTTCGCGATTTTTTATGTATAAAAAATATATATATAATATATATAATATATATATACTTTTCAACCTTTCAAATATCCCGCGCAATGATTCTTCATTTCAAGAAGGTCAAGCTTGTCGCCCCTATATATATATATATATATATATATATATATATATATATATATATATATATATATATATATATATGACTATACATATAATAGGAATATAAATCGCATTTTCATCAAGTTTTCTTTCTTTCCTTTCTAACGTCCGTACATGTATAATATACGCATAGGGACATTTACAGAGAAACTTCAGAGTTGATGCGGGAACTCTAAGTAATGTCTGTCTAACTTCATATTTCTCATGCGAATTGAACCTACAAAGAAAAATGAAAACATAAACTGGCCCGATGAAAATCTTTCCAGTTATCTTTTAAAACCCCCATAATATAAGGTACAACTTATAGAGCACTATAACAATATCCTAGATACACTGGAAGGCAATGAAAACTATAATGTCATATACACAGATTTTGATAAAGCTTTTGACAAATGTGATCATGTCATGGTATAATAGCACATGAAGTGAAATATGTAGGAATAACAGGCAATGTGGGAAAATGGATCTACAATTTCCTCAGAGAACGTCTACAGGTCGTCCAAATTCAAGGTATATCTTCATCAGAATCAGAAGTACGCAGCTCAGTACCAAAAGGTACAGTACTGGCCCTACTCCTGTTCATTATCATGCTAACAGACATAGACAGTTGAGTAAATAGTAACAGTATAGTAACATCCTTTGCAGATGATAAAAAGATCAGCAGAAAAGTCAGCCTTGCAGAGGGACACGAACAAAATATACAAATGGTCAGAAGACAACATGACATTTAACACTCAGAAATTTCAGCTCTTGAGATATGGTAGAAATGAGGAACTTAAACAGACTGCATATTATGCTCCAGATAGACGGGAAATTCAGAGAAGCACGAAAGCGTTTGCTCTGGATAACAATGACCGATGATGCGAAATTCAAAACACAAAATTAGATAGCAATAAACAAAGCAAAAGGATTCACGAGACAGGTGCTAAGAACGTTCAAACGAAAGGACAGAATAGTAATGATTTCTCGGCTAAAAACACTAATCATACCAAAACTTGAATACTGCTCAGTCTTGACGTCCCCATATAAAATGGAAGAAACTAATAAACTAGAAGAAACTCAGAGACATTTCACAACCAAGATTGATGGCTGCAAAGAACTCAACTACTGGGAAAGACTACGTAAACTAAATCTGTACTCACTGGAAAGAAGAAGAGAGAGGTACACCATAATCTACAGTACATATGGAAAATGATCGAAAAACTGGTACCAAACCTCAAACTAAACCCAATTACCATCCAAACAACGCTGGACAATACGAAAACAGAATGTGTAGTGTTCCCAAATTAAAGGCCCGACAAGGGACCTCTTCAAAACTGGAGGAAAATAGCTTGGTTGTCAGGGGACCAAGACTTTTTAACCAGCTTCCAAAGGACCTCAGAAACGTTACAGGGGTCAAAGTTAAAGTCTTGAAAAGAAGACTAGATGCCTGGCTCAGGACAGTACAAGATGACGGTATAAGATGACGGTGCAAGAAAGCAACTCGCTTCTCCACCAAGCCAGGCCTAGAGGCGAGGCCACCAGCTTGACCTTCGTGTGAAGAGACCAACACACTGAAAATCAACGAGGTTAACGAGGTATATATATTTGTCGGGATAGAGTGTACGGTCCGGAGTAACTCTGTATAAAAATCGTGGCAGTTTTTGTTTATTTATTTCGATATATAAAATTAGAGTTGCAGCAACATTTAATTTCAACTATGTTTTGCGTATTTGTTTCATAGGAAGGTTCTTATATTTTGGGAATTATTCACCCTGTTTCTATATAACCTACAACACACACACACCACACACACACACACACATATTTTTTTTCCTCCAATGTTCAAGCGTTGAAGACACATTTGTTAATACGAGTAGATTAAATTGAGTCGGAAGAAAGGTTTCACTGCTTTAAACAAAGAACCTTCTGTTCATATACCTATTTAAGGTACGAGCAGTTCGCAGCATCATTGCCAAGTACATAGATGGTCAGCGTGCTAATTAGAGATGGAACCCGGTTTTAAAAAACCGGCAAGTCTCCGATCACTTTGGTCCATTTTCTATGAAACAAACGTTTCCAAAAGTTTAAAAACATAGTAATTACGTTTTGCATCGTTTCGTATCGTTTTTTGTTTGTTTATATGTGTAAATAATTGATGCTTCAGTCTTGTATGTTATGTGGATGATTGCACATTGATCAGTTAAGATTCTAAGATTTAATACTCCATCATGTCAAAGAAATCAAATGCTTGGTATCATTTCACTCGTAAGAATAAAGAAGAAGCAGAGTGTATGACATGTCACAAAGTTTTAAAGTGTTGTGGAGGTTCTACTTCAAGTTTATCATCCCACATGAAAAGTATTCATGGCATAAACATCGACCAGATTAATCAGCCATTGAAGAAACAAAGAACAGTGGAAGAGTTTGTGCAAAAAAATTCCAAAGAAGAGGAAATTTCGAAACTTGCGTGTGTAGATGGACTGAGTTTCCAATCAATTGCTAAAAGTGAATTCATTCAAGAAAGACTAAGAAAGATAAAATACGACAAGCCTCATCCAACTTCCCATAATGGTGTCAGAAAAATGGTACTTAGTTTTTATGAGAAAAAGAAACATGAATTGGTCAACTACTTCAAGAATCAGGTGAGACAAGGAATCTGCTATTCATTAACTATGGATGAGTATACATCTTTGCAAAACCAAAGATATATTAATATTAATGTTCATGATGAAAATCAACATTGGTCTCTTGGTCTCATGAAAATAAATGGTTCTCTCGATAGCACCAAAACTATTGCAATCGTTAGGAAAAGATTGGAAGACTTTGGCTTGGACCTAGATAAGCATATCGTGGGTTGCACCACCGACGGTGCCTCAGTAATGGTCAAATTTGGAAGAGAAATAGTTCCTGATAACCAGCAATGCATTGCACAATGCACATGCTATACATCTCGCGGTTTCGGATATCTTGTATTCAAAAACTGCTGAAAATTCAGTTGAAGGGGAAAGTGACCATGCCCCTGAAGATGAAGCCATCGAAGAAGATGAACACTCTGCACATGAGTTAAGCGAAGATGAGTGTGAAATTTTATGCACTGATACAATTTTTGAGTCCAACATAGATGACGTAATTGTTCTTCCAAAACTTCGAGAAGATTACTTAAAAGTAATAAATAAGGTGAGAAAAATCTGCCTCATATTTCGAAAGTCTCCTTTGAAAAATGAGAGATTGCAGGATTTTGTCAAAGATGAATTTAATGGAAAGGAAATGAAGTTTATCCTTGACTGTAGAACGAGGTGGAACAGTCTTTTGGCCATGATAGAAAGATTTATGAAACTCAAAAATTGCATTCCAAAGGCCCTCAGAGTGATACGCTCAACAGAGACGATTTCAGATGAAGAGTGGAATGCTCTAAAGCCACGCTTCTCAAACTAGGGGTCGCGAAATATTATTGGGGGTCGCAGAAACATTTGAAAATATTATTTTTTTCATAAATATACAGTGTTAGTACCTATTGTTTTTATGACATTGAGTGAAGGGTCGCGAAAAAATTTGTCTGATCCAAAGGGGTCGCAAGTGAAAAAAGTTTGAGAAGCCCTGCTCTAAAGAGCCTCTTTGACACGCTTCGTCCACTGGAAATTGTTTTGAAGGGACTCTGTTCCGAAGATGCAAATTTGCTCAAAGCTGAATCTTCCATGAAGTTCATTTTGGATAAATTTGAAAGCAAAAACAATCCTTTAGCGTTTGAGCTACGTCAGTGTCTCATTGATCGCTACTCATCGAGAAGACAAAAAGAAGCTGTCGCTTTGCTGAGTTTTCTCCACAATCCCGAGGTCTTGAAAAATGAATCATCAGCACCGTTCCTCTTTCCTTCAAGACAAGCACTTAAGAAGTATGCGGATCATACATTTAAGAGGCTTTTTTCCAGAAGCTTGCCAGATTTCAGAAACAGACGACCAAGTCCAATCAATTGCTTCGAAACTTGAAGATTCACAATGCAACTCAGGTCGTGAAGTAAATGATGACGATCAACTTATGAACGAGTACGTATGTGAGATGAACAAACTGAAAATGAAACCCAAGGAAGATTCTTCTGAGACCTTTGACGTAAACAATGAATTCAAATATTTTGAAGCTACTTTGAATAGAAGCGAAAATTTGGATCGAATGTACGAGGCGTTGCTTACAATAAAAGCCACCAGCGTAGAGTCCGAGAGAGTGTTTTCAGCTGCTGGTTTATTCGTCACAAAGATTCCATCAAGAATGTCAGATCAGACACTTAATGCTCTTTGTTTTCTCAAGTGTTATTTCAAATATCAAGTTCGATAATAAACTTTTTAATTCAAATGTTACACATACTTGATTGAATCAATTAAAACCTTATTTCTGTTTAATATTTTGATAATTTACCTCCCTAAAAAGCATACAGAATCCAATCGGTGAAAACCGGTAAAAACCGGCTTCAAGAATATAGCGACGGTGAAAAATGGTTTTACACTTTTAGGTTATTTTCCATCCCTAGTGCTAATGAGGTTTGCGTATGTGGCTCATCACTATTGTAATATATGCAGTATATTGCTGAAATAATTTTTCATAGCATTCAGAACCTCATTTAAAATCAGTCGTGGTCCGAGGAAGTATTACATGAAATATGTAACTATTTAAACTAAATAGCAGTGTGGTACGCTGCTTGCGACGTTGAAATAATGAAGTGATGAAATACTGCGTTTCATATTTTATTTAAGTAAATATAAAATGTAAAACATACATGCTGTAAATTAGTTGAATGTAATGTAGTGTTTCACTTCATCTTTTATTATACGTATTATACATTTTCCTCTGATGCAGTGGTTTCAACTTTTTTTTTTTGCTCAGAGCACTGGCACCGCCGTTCCATTTGTTCTTCTTTCACGGCACCCAGATGGATTTTCGCCTCCCACTGTTCAGCATTCATTTGTCACCCCCTCAACACTACATAACTTCAAACTGATCGTTTTCAGTCTTCGTATGGACATAATGTCTTCATGAATAGCAAATTTTTGTTTTATTTCAAATTTCCATATCTTCAGTAACTACAGTATTCAATTTTCACTTATTTATTTTTGTCTTCTTCATGAAAGTTAGTGGCAAATTGGTTGGGAATACGGCTCTAACGAGTGATTCAGTTCACAAGATAAGAAGTGTAGCCTACGCTTTGCGTGAAAGCACTCCAAAACTTTTCTTTTCAGAATACTTTTCCTAACTTACGTATAATTCTTTCTTCACCATTTTATTATAAGACTATACAACAACTTTTAAAAGATATTGGGAATAATTACTGAAAGGGAAATTACTGAAGCTCGTAACGCTCTCATTTCGTATAAAAGTGTGTCCAAAAAATTTATAAGTGTAATTCTAAAAAAACAGTACACACCGTATTTGCTCTTGATTGTTGTCATGTGATATCTATTAATATATATATATATATATATATATATATATTATATATATATATACACAGAGTATATACACACACACACACACACACATATATATATATATATATATATATATACACAGGGATAGCCAAAAGTCGCGATCGGGTCGTTTAGAAATGTACTGGAATTAGAAATGAAGAATGTTTTCAAAGAATATTCTCTCAAATTTGCCAAATAGAAGCAGCTAGGCGTAGGATAATCACCTTCGGCCTAGCCTAGGCTATGTGGTATGTAAACAGACTTCACAATGACGTAGACTATCTGTATCAAGCCTTCAACATCGCGGATACAAGTTCTCGTGTTTAGGTTCACGAGAAAGAACGTACCAGTAAAATTTATAATGATATAAGAGAAGACTTGCAATGCGTTTTAATAAACCAGCTCTGACCGAGGCAAATGTACGTAAATTGGAGAAAAAACATTCACAACAGGATCTGCTTTAGATGCCAAACGATGTAGTTGAACGCAGAAATATGTGGATTTTAGTGCTAGAATGGAAACATGCGTTGGTCACGACAGTATCCATACAAACCAATTGGAAGTATAAGAAGCAAGATATCTTTTTATTTAATTTCAATTTCATTTGTAGTGTTTTTTCTTGTTTTTGGTTTAAATAAACTGCTTTAAAAGTTAAAACTCATTCTTTCACCAACCATTCTATCGTGACTTTGATTGCATTGCACACACGTGTATATATATATAAATATATATATATATGAAAATGAAAACTTTATTGGCAGAACAAAAGTTCATATGACAGATAGTAATAGTGCAAACTGAAACAAAGTAAAATAATATATATATATATATATATATATATATATGGGAATGAACTCAGAATGGTCCCCTGAGTTTTTTATGAGTGACCCGTTGCCCACGTCGGGCTAGCATCATGAAAAAAAAAACTATGGTATTTGTCATTTACCATTACTTATTCGGACTATAGTGGATTTAATTTTCCCAGAAGAGTTCCTTGTTCCATGCACTGTCTGTGTGTATCATATATATATATATATATATATATATATATATAAACTTTGATTGCATTTACCACAACAATATAAGATCACTGAATTCACAGGGAAAAAATTAGAAAACAGTATTTTAAAAAGGCTAATTAATTTCGGCCGGTTACAACCAAACCCTTTTCAAAGCCATAAACTAGTTAAAATGTCTAAAAAAGTTATAAAACTTTCGTCCCGCGGAAGAGCTGAAGTTCCGCGGGACGGAAGTTTTATAACTTTTTTAGACATTTTAACTAGTTTATGGCTTTGAAAAGGGTTTGGTTGTAATCGGCCGAAATTAATTAGCCGTTTTAAACACTGTTTTATAATTTTTTCCCTGCGGATTTGGGTGATATATATATATATATATATATATATATATGGGATGAATTTCACAATAAAACACGTGAAATGAATGAATGCTGCAAACCCACAAGGAAAAAGAAAAACGATTCGAAGGTCTTTCGTGTATTCAGAGCTACACCTCGTCAGGTATAGCTCTGAATACACGAAAGACCTTCGAATCGTTTTTCTTTTTCCTTGTGGATTTGCAGCATATATATATATATATATATATATATATATATATATACAGGTGGGCCGTAAGTTTCCATACATAGGAAAAATTAAACGTTTGTTTTTATGTTTCAGATACCCTAAGAATATGCGTTTGACGTAAGATCTTGTTTACTGATGAAGCAAATTTTTACGTCAATGGAGAGGTTAATCGGCAAAACATACGTTATTGGAGTAATGCTAACCCTAACTGGCTGAGTCCGACGAAGATGCAAGGTGCCGGTAAAGTGATGGTGTGGGCCGGGATATGGGGTGACAGAATTATTGGACCAATTTTTGTCAGTGGAAATCTTAATGCCGAAAGGTATCTTAACATGTTGCAAGAAGAGATTTTCCCATCCCTGCTAAACGAGGAAGGTAACTTCCCAGTTTACTTCCAGCAAGATGGAGCTCCACCTCATTATGGTCTTCACGTGCGTCGGTATTTGGATCAGCAGCAGTTTCCGGATGCTTGGATTGGTCGGCGTGGTCCTGTGGAGTGGCCTCCCAGATCCCCAGATCTCACCCCCCTTGATTTCTATCTTTGGGGGCACTTGAAGGCCATGGTGTATCAGGAAAAGATACGAGACATAAATCATCTAAAGGAACGTATCACCAACGCCATTACAAGCATAACGTCAACTGTGCTAATGCGTGTTCATCAACAGTGGGGAACACGTATTGAAATGTGTTTTCAAAACAATGGCAACCATGTAGAGCATATTTATAAATAAAAATGGTTGTCCATAAAAAAATGTTTATTTTCCTATGTATGGAAACTTACGGCCCACCCTGTATATATATATATATATATATACATACATTAAGACATGTTTCACCGAAGACCAAGGCATAATTAGCATTAATGAGTTTCTTTTTTGCTTTTTCTAATCTTCTAACACATTTTCTTTGTTCTTCAGAAAGTTGGAAAAGCAGATTTCCAATTGTCATTTTCACTTTATTTTCATTAGTTATACAAGTGAGCTTTCGCCCTCCTTAGGGCATTATCAGACTAAAATACTAAAATTTAAAAAGTTCAAAAACTTTTAAAAGTTTTAAACTTAAAAATCTGAAAAAATTCAAAATCTAACTTAAGAAATTTTAAAATAATACAAATCTCAAAAAAAAGTTCTTAAATTTTTGAATACATAAGTATAATTTACACAGAGACACTAAATATGAAATGGAGGAGACAACTTAGCATTTCGATTGCTGAGAGAAGAGTGGAAAATGTAAAACGGGTACGTGAGGTCAACAACTTAGAACCCTTGTATCTTGTATCAAAGAAAACGCTATATGTTATTGCCAAGTATTGCTAGACAAAATTTTACCATAGTTTACTGATGGCGTTGGTAGGAATTGGCTTTATCAACATGATGGAACGCCGCCACATTACTCTGCACCTGCCTGTGAGATTCTGGATAACAACGTTGAAAGAAGATGTCTTGGGCAGCGAGGTCCCATCGAGTGGTCAGCCAGATCACCATTGTGATTTCTGGCTTTGGGCTTATTTGCGTGACAAACTCTACACTCTTGGTTTCATCTACCGAAATGTGAATGCTCTTGGCCGCAGAATAGATAAACAACTGAAAACGATCTCACTCGATATGTTGAGAAGAACAATAAAGAGTTTCACAGAGAGAATCGACAAATGTATCATAGCGGATGAAGATTAAATTACAATTTAACAAAATATTTGTATGAATAAAATTCTTATAGACTTTTTGTGAGATTTGTTTCAACATTTGAACACTTATTTGAATAATGTTGTTAACTACCCAACAAACACAGTATGTAAATACAACATTGTATACTGTTCAATCTTGGTCACGTCAGAAATTGACGTTGTACTGACGTAGTCACAACGTAAAACTTAAATGTTATATTGCAACGTCGATACAACTTTCCATAATGACTTCTGACGTAATTTTTTTGTTCGAAGCATAGACGTTGTCTGCACGTAAGGTTTAACATCCATTGCATATAGTTTCGTATTACATCATTCTTTGTTACAAAATTGTAACGGAGTTACATACGGCATACTACTATTCCAAATAGGGCGCTTTTGTCGGACCAAATTCTATCCTTGAGACGTTGAAACAATTGTATCTACATAAAATTGTCAGCTGGCTAAATAGCTGTATGTATAAAATCTCTAAAGACTTTTCTTCCACCCTGTACATATATATATATATATATATATATATTATTTATTAGGGCGGAGTGAAAATGATAATTTACAGTGGGACACTGATATTTCATTGTAGTTTTTGCTGAGAAAAACGAATATGATGATACAAATTGTGACAGGTTTCTCTAACTGCCACACTTTTGCACGAATACAATTTAACAAACACAGAAAATAGAATTCTCATCTAGCATACATCCTTCAACATTACATCATATGAATAACCCCCATTAATGTCATTATGAAGCCACAATTATAAATTTTTGTAACTTTAATATATTATTTTGCGTCATTCCTAGATTTAAGTATTCCTGCCAAGGTCGTACTGTATACTTGTACGCATCATGTCTTCTAACTCCCCAGGCACCATAGTTCGCCTGACAGCCAGCTGCAGTAGCTGTCCCCCAGCTACAGAATCTAGAGGTAAGAAGCTAGTGAGCATACTGTGAGAAATAAAATATAAAAAAATATTCTGTTACACTTGTTACAATGTACTGTACATTTGATTGACGTGAGTAAACTAAGTAAATATTTGTTGTTTTTCCTTAAGCAATTAAAATTCACTAAAATTTATTTGAGGTTTTTTGTTCTTATTTTTCAGTTAATAATTCACCTATAGAAGAGCAGAGATGGAATCAGCATCCCACACATCAGTGTCTCCACAACTGAAACCTATACTTTCAAGTTCCCCATGCTATTCAGCAAGGAAAAAATTTGTGAACACAAGGCATTCTAAGCAACATTGTATGTTTGGAACTCCTGAGAAGTTGCTTCATAATCTTTTGCTAACTAATTTACAAGTGGCTCGGTACTTTCTCTATCTCAGAGAAAGGAAAAATGCAGCTAACAAGCCAGTCATCAGACAGATAAGTCAGGAGCTACTACTGTAAAACTTTGGCAGCAAGCATCAATCCCCACAGTTCAGGAAAAAGCTGTGTTTCAAAAGGTAACAAGATTCATAGAAAGAGGAGCAACGTTCAGTAGATCAAAAACATCAGTGAAACTAAAAAAATGAATATATGAATAGTCTCAGTAATTTGTTTGATATATGTGCCTGTAAATGTAATTTAAAATCTCATAGAGACATAGGATGCAGTGATGATTGTAAAGAAATTCACATAGATTGCATATGTCGGAGAGAT
Organism: Bathynomus jamesi; assembly: GCA_023014485.1. Taxonomy (NCBI): domain Eukaryota; kingdom Metazoa; phylum Arthropoda; class Malacostraca; order Isopoda; family Cirolanidae; genus Bathynomus; species Bathynomus jamesi. Next base: position 96,752 of record JAJOZX010001843.1, on the reverse strand, counting down.
AAAAAAGTACCAAAAGAGGAATTACAGTTTCTACTTGATCAGAGGAGTAATCGTAAAATGTACATACGTAGTGTAGATGTGCATGCCACACAAATTTTACAAAAGAGATACAAGAGGAAGTTCTCAGAACAAATAAGTAAAGAAAAGAAAACCCTCAATCGTCCCACTGAAGTTCAACCATTGAGCTTAGCAGAAAATTCCTCAGATGAAGACAGTGACAATGGGATAGTGGAAACTGAAGACTGTAGTTTTGAAAATACTGGAAGTCAAATGAGAATGTCTTTGCAGTATGCTGCAGTGCAGGCAGATAGATGTGATGTATCAGATCATGCTACTGCAACTTTGATAGACGTTGGTATGATCACCAAAGATGACCATCTCGAAATAGACAGAAGTAAAGTGCGGAGAGAAAAAGAAAGACTTCGAAAAGCATTGAAAAGTGATGAAGTGAATCCTATTACTTCCATATACTTCGATGGTCGAAAGGATCAGACTTTAAGTAAAGTGAAAGTGAATGATAGGTGGCACAGTGAAAAGAAGAGTGAAGAACACTTTGTAATGATTGCTGAACCAGGTCGAGAGTATATTTCCATCAGGCACCAGCATCGAGTAAGGCTGCAGACAACAAATTCAGTATTGTCGGTTATTAAAGAGAGACATCTATAAAATGATATAGCTCTAATAGGCTGTGATAGCACAAATACCAACACTGGTTATAAAGGAGGTGTGATTCATGTTATAGAGAAAGCACTTGGTAGGCCACTTCAATGGTTCATTTGTATGCTTCATACAAATGAATTACCTCTAAGACATATTTTTGAAACATTAGATGATACAACATCTGGGGCAAGTACCTTTGTTGGTCCTATTGGGAAAGCCATTCAGTTTTGTGAAAACAATCCAGCATTACAATTCAAAACTATAACTAGTGGTAAAGAACTATTATATCTTCCACAACACATTGTTTATGATCTTAGTGAAGATCAGCATTACTTATACCGCATTATTTTATAAATCAGAAATGGTACAGTTGATGAACACCTTGCTCATGTAAAGCCAGGTCATCTTAGTCATGCTGGATGGTTAACTTTTGCTAATAGGGTTTGTAGGCTTTATGTTTCAACAGTGAAACTAACAAAGAAACTTTACACAATAACAAACTTCATTGTAACAAATTATGGTTCTAATTGGTTTGACATCAAGTGTAGACCTAATTGCATAGATGGGCCAAGGCATGTGTTTTCTGCTATTAATAGGGTTAAGCATTTGCCTAGAAAATCATAGAAGTTGTTAAGAAGTATATATCCCGAAATGCATACTTTGCTCACCCGGAAAATATTCTTGTGTGACTCAACTAGGGAAAAACGTGAAAAAGCTGTTAGTAAAATCATGGACATGCGAAATGAGACTGGTCAAAATTTAGAATCGAGAGATTTCAAGGTTCCTAATCTTAATTTTGATGCGAAGGACTGAGATGAAATAATTAACTGGAATGATACTAAACTAAGTGAGCCCCCTCTTACAATGAAGCTAACAAAAGCAGAAATTTTAGCTATCAAAGAAAACGCATTGAGCATTTCAAATTATCCCAATCATACGCAGAATGTAGAGCGTTGCATTAAATTAGTGACAGACTCTTCAATTTCGGTATTTGAGTTTGAAACATGAGATGGTTTTATCAGAGCGAGAATGATTTCACAGAGTCTGATGCCAGACGTAGAAACAAAAAAGGATTTTGCTAAACGTTTGCCTTCTTTATTCGAATAGCTAAGGTTGTTTTTTGCAGTTACCATTTATGTACTCATTTGCGTGTGTTTCTGTACTCTGTATATATTTACTCAAATAAATTAAAAAAAGGTTATTTTTCCTTCCTTGTTTCTGTATATTCCTTGCAACAAAACACTAAATTCGAGAATATCATTAATCCAGAAGAGAGAAAGTAAATAGAAATTCATTAAATAAACTGAAAATTATTTGCAGAAGATATATTTTTAAGTTTTGTGTGGGCTATATCTACTTGTTTCCCTCACAACATAGCCAAGAATCAGTTGTAAACCACCGTAAACCCAGTTACGATATCCATTTCATATTTTGGCAAAAATGGGGCAGTTTTAGATACTCTGAACAGCGGTGTCCAATACGTTCGCCACTCGCCATATGTGGCGAATAGGCTATTGCGTTGTGGCGATATTATTAATATTTTTTGTAATATTTATCTTTAATATTAATAATAAATAATTTGAAATGTCGTTTGTAATGTTTTTTAATCCTTTTCTATGATGTGGCGAATACGAAAAATAGAAAACCATAAGTGTGGCTAGCATGGAATTTCTATTGACACCGCTGCTCTAGAATATTATTTCAGTTTTTTTGTGTTTCGTAGTTAAAACCACAATATAATTTCAGTGTCCCTAAAGGGAAAGGAAATTTTCGTCTGTTTTTACTACTTAATATACAGTATATATATATATATATATATATGTGTGTGTGTGTGTGCGCACACACACACACACACACACATATATATATATGCACTAAAATTTCTGTTTCTCCTTGATAATGTGAATATATCACGAAAGCGCTCGGACTTCGTGTTTCCTTTTCCCTGTGGTTGTTTGCTATATTATATATATATATATATATATATATATATATGTATATACAGTGTGTATATATATTTAATATTTCCGAAATAGAGTAAGAGCGATGGAAAAATAAATGCTGGAGAAAAACTGTGTTGGAAATACCGACTAAATGAATTTAAAATTGTAAAAAAAGAAAAAAAAAAAGTTGTTGTTGTTGTTGTTGTTGTTCTAGGAACTTCACAGCCGCTTCAACTCCGATGATCCATATCGCAGCTAACGTCAAAGGCAAGAAATGAGCCCCGTATCGGGAAGGAAGTACATCAAAGATTCCAATCGGAATGCTCAAGAGTCAATGAGTATGTCAAGGTGGGAATAACTTTGCGGATCCACACAGAAGTACTCGCTACGGGCATCGTAATACTTAAAACATTTTGTAACGATATGGGAATAGTTAAAGGGACAATCAACACATATCACTGAGTAAGAGCTTTGAAGAAGGTGCTCATGAGTCAATCAAGACTGACAAAGGAGGCAGAGAGCAACCTCCCTGCAATGAATCTGATAAGATGATGGTTAGATGTAGGTAGTATCCTTAATTTATCGAAGCTTATTAAGTAAAGAGTGAAGGATAACCTATATATCTGATATATACATATATGATATATAACTTATATAACAACACAAAGGAAGAAATTACACGTAAAGGTAATATAGCAAATGAGATGCGCAAATGAATCCTAATATTTTGTCCAATTTTGGAAAATATACAGTATGTCCACAAAAGAATCGGACAAATTTAGTTCATTTTAAATGAATTTGTACGATTCTTTCGTGGACAACCTGTATTTTTCATTGCAACTTGATCCACTGTAATATATGAAAAAACTAACATTTCGAAACATGAACGTATTTACCGTATTTGTCGGCTTATAAGACGCACTTTTTTTCCTTATAAATACCTTAAAAAATCGCCCTGCGTCTTAGAAGCCGAAAGTGGGGAAGGATGAAACGTCCATCAATAGCACAAGTGTGTGAATGGGGGTGCTGGTTAAGTGTGCGGTCTACCTAGCTTCGAGCAGTCTACCACAATTAAGCTGCGACCAACCAACCTACCAAAAAGGCAACCGTGAAGGCTACGATAAACTTTAATATATCTTAGTTTATTTGGTGCTGGTTAAGTATGTCTACCATCTGAGTTTTGACAGAATATAAACTAACGAAAATATCACGACTTAACCTAACCAATTATCAAGGGCGTACAGTTGATCTATTATTAATTATAACATTGTTTGTTTCTGGAATAGTATTTACTATTTACTAATAGATCAACTGTACGCCCTTGATAATTGGTTAGGTTAAGTCGTGATATTTTCGTTAGTTTTAACGAAAATATTCTGTCAAAACTCAGATGGTAGACCGCATACTTAACCAGCACCGTTTATTTCAGCCATCTGTTAAAAACTGTTTGCTTGCACCCCGGCTCTCAATACGTACAACATGCTCGCGAAAGACTTTTATAGGGAGATCATTGTGAATGAAGAAAAAGCACTTGCATATTTAAGAGAACATGATCTGATAAAGTCACTCCAAAATGTGGATCCGTGCCACAAATGCGGAAGCGCAATGCAACATAAACGGAAGAAGGATCGAGGTGGAGAATTCAGACCTGTTTTAAGATGCCCTCGGAAAGGATGTCAAACCTCGCGGTCCGTTAGAGCAGGGAATGACTTTTTTCATTACACAGATCTTAATAACCATGTAAACTGTAACCTAAAGTTATGTGAAATCTTGGAATTAGTCTTCTATTTCATTATGGATACGCCAGTGCTAACTACAGTCACTAACAGGCATCTCCAAACCTACGGTTATTGACTGGTTTAACATGTGTCGTGAAGTATGTGGAGTCATAGTTTCAACTAGGGAGCAAATGGTTGGCACAGCAGAAGAACCGATACAGATCGACGAGGCACGATTTGCAGGCCGACGCAAATACAATCGAGGAAGGCTATTAACAGGCGATCATGCCCATTCATCCGAAGATAGCGATGCTGACATTGTGAATAACAGGAATCACGGAGCACGAATCGATGGTCCTTGGGTTTTCGGACTGAAAAAAGGCTTGGATTGCAGATACTTCTATGTTAATAGACGTGATAAAGACACTTTAATACCAATTATTCAAAGAGAATGCAAGGTTGGATCAGTTATCCATTCGGATGAGTGGCCTGCTTATGCTTGCCTGAATACCCTAGGATATATTCATCAGACGGTTAATCACCAGAGACATTATGTGGATCCTGCAACTGGCGCACATACGCAAGCAATGGAACGTTCTTGGCTAGATGCAAAAATAGATATTTTAAAGAAGAAAAGGGGCATTCCTGTGCAAATGCTACAATCTCATTTAAACCATTTTTGTTGGAAAATGCTAAGAAAGGAAGAGGAGGATCTGTTCGTAGCCTTCTTAAATGATATCTGCACTGTATACACACAGTAATGCCTAATATAAGAGTTTGCAAAACATTTTTTTAAAAAAAATTTTACAAACATTTTTTGGTTTCTTTTAATAAATAAAATTTTGTAATTAAATATATTTCTTGAACTAAATTTCTTATATTTTAATTCCTTTCCTTAAATACATTTATAAAAGTGTAATTTAAGATGATGTAGACCGCACACTTAACCAGAACTCAGATGGTAGACCGCACACTTAACCAGAACTCAGATGGTAGACCGCATACTTAACCAGCACCGTGAATGGGTGCTGAAGTCATGGCATGATGTTAAGACTGAAATTGTGGTCAAGTCCTTTAAAAAATGTGGTATAAGTAATGCAATGGATGGCACTGAAGATCATTTATTGTATGAGAGTGACAGTGATACAAGTGAAGATGATCTACAGAAGCTACAGAAGCTAAGGCTAACAAAGACCCTAAGATCCACTCTAAGGTTAGCCCGAGAGAAAGGAAAGAGTAGCGGGTTAAGAGAAGAGAAGAGAATAAGGGGTTAAGTAAGAGCAACACCTATCACTCATGGGTTAACATTCATTCAGAAAAAGAGGAAAAGTCTCACCATCATCATCCGCCGGCCACTGCCGACAAGTCAGAAAAATAGTCGGAGAGAATAGGAGAGGGGTGAAAGATGAAAAGAAGTAAAACAAGAACGCTTACAAACCATGCAAACACAGTCTTAACTCACTGTCATACCATGCAAACTACAAACATGCAAGAAAAGAGTTAGACATGCAAAGTAAGGAGGAAAAAAAAAAAAGTATGTAAGTTAAACAAAAAGTGGGTTAGTTTACGCTATGAGCTACATCTACATTCGTGTTAGTCTAATTTTTTTTTTTTTTTAATAATTTTATTGGTGGCATCACACGCTGGCATGTCACAAGCTGGCATTCATCGTCAACAGACTCATCCTCGAGCACCACCACCAGAGCTTCTGTTGCTAACTTTGTTTTTTAAATTAAACAATGTTAATACCTTTAAAATGTCTGTCAAGACGGTTCTTAAACATATTAACGCTGGTAGAATGAACGACTGACGCGGGAAGATTATTTCATTTATCAATTACTTTAAATGTAAAGAAGTTTTTAGCGATATTAGTAATAAAACGCCTGCCACGCAACTTAAGTCCGTTATTGCGAGTATTACTATTATCAAAAGTGAACAATTTGTCAAAATTTACGTTATCGATGTTATTAACGATTTTGAAAACTTCAATAAGCTCCCCCCTTAATCTCCTAGTTTCGAGTGAATACAGGTCTAACTCATTAATCCTATCTTCATAAGGCTTATTGCGCAATGACGGAATAAGTTTCGTGGCACGACGCTGAACTCTTTCCAACCTATCAATATCCTCACGCAAGTACGGGCACCAAAACTGAACTGCATATTCTAAATGAGGCCTGACTAGGGACTTGTAAAGGGGCAATATAATATCCTTCGATTTAAATTCGAAATTACGCGCTATGAAACCTAACATCCTATTAGCTTTTGCGGAAGACTCCAGGCACTGGTTCCTAACCTTTAAATCCTTAGATACGCGTACGCCTAAATCTACTTCCTCGTCAACGCTCGCTAACTCCCTATCATCCATCGTATACGCGTAATTATTGTTGCGAGAACCTATATGCAAAACTTTACATTTGTCTACGTTAAATTGCATCTGCCACTTATCTGTCCACTCCATAATCCTATTTACATCGTCTTGAATCCTATTTCTATCGTCCTCGTTAACAACCTTACCGCCTATTTTAGTATCGTCCGCGAATTTTGACACGTTACTAGTCAATCCTACATCTATGTCGTTAATGTAAATTACGAATAGCAATGGGCCTAACACTGAACCCTGTGGGACACCGCTACCTACATCTAACCACCCTGATTCACTACCATTAACTACGACCCTCTGTCTCCTAGCACGAAGCCATTCTTTTAACCAGTTAGCTACCTGACCGCGTATACCGTGCGCTTTAACCTTCGCAATTAGTCTCCTATGCGGAACTGTATCGAACGCCTTTTTAAAATCTAAATAAATAACGTCAGCTGCTCTATGCCTATCGTATTCGCGCACTATTTCGTTATAAAATTCTAACAAATTAGTTAAACAAGACCTATGGCGTCGAAACCCATGCTGACTACTATTAATCAAATCTCTACTTTCTAAGTGATCGATAATACGATCCCTAACTACGGATTCCAAAAGTTTACCTACAATTGACGTTAAGCTAATGGGCCTATAATTGCTAGCTACCACGCGGTCGCCTTTTTTAAAAATAGGCGTGACGTTAGCTAATTTAAAATCTTCAGGAATAATCCCCGTTTCGAGTGACTGATTAAAGATCTTCGTTAAGGGGCCTACGATAACTTTTCAAATCTTTCAAATGTCTGGGATAAAAAGCGTCAGGGCCTGGAGCCTTGCTAACTTTTAGCCTATCGATATAATGCGCAATCTCAGCCTCGTAAACAGTTATTTCTTCCAAAATAGTCTCGCTACTAAATGGAACGATATCATCCACGTCGGGGACATTATTTACGTCTTCTACGGTAAAAACTGTCGCAAAAAAGTTATTGAAAATACCCGCCATCGCCTGAGCGTCAGAAGCCAAAGCGCCATTAACATCCACTAGAGGGCCTATGTTATTTTTACCGGCTTACGATTATTAACGTATTCAAAAAACTTTTTGGATTATGTTTACTATCCGCAGCTATAAGTATTCTAAATTACGCTTGGCATTCCTAACTGATCTTTTAACCTGACGTCTAAGCTCGATATATCTATTAAAGTTAGCTACCTGGCCATTACGCTTACTAAGTCTATACGCTCTATTACGCTCGTTTATAAACTCCTATTTCCCTACTCCACCACTTCGGTCTACCACGATTACTAGCGCGCTTGGGCCTACGAGGAATAAACTCCCTTTCAATATTCCTAAAACTTTCTTTAAACGCCACCCAACGCAAATTTGTGTCATTACCCATAAATAAGTTATCCCAGTCCACTACTCTCATCCTATCCGCGAAACTATCAAAATTAGCCCTACGAAAATCAGGGACTTCTATTACGTTACTATCCTGGGTGTTTTCTATCAATAACTTAAACCTAAGAATTTGATGATCGCTACATCCTAAACTCTCGCCTACTTCTAAACCTTCGACTATATTCTCGCCGTTCGTCATCACCAAATCTAAAATATTATCACCGCGCGTTGGTTCGGTAACTACTGTCGTAAAAAGTTATCGTCCATAAACTCAACCAATCTCAAACCCTCTTCATTACCCGTAAAATTCTCGTAATTAACATTAGGGCAGTTAAAGTCTCCAACAATTATACTATTCCGATTGTCAATAAAATTACCAAGAAGTGAGTAAAATCTAGTATCTATATCGAGGGGTTGAACGGGTGGTCTATAAACAACAACAAAAATAAAACTAATACTACGAGCCCTAACTTCAACACAGATCGCATTAATTGCTGCCGGAAAATCTAACTTAACCTCGATAGCCCTAAGGGAATTGCGAATGTACAACAAAACGCCGCCTCCAAATCTATGTAACCTATCATTAGTAGAGTTTAAAACCCGGTATCTCAAGTTCCCAACAAGTCCCGAGTCACGGTATTTAACCAAGTTTCAGTGATAGCAACTATATCATAGTTGCCGGATAAATTACCGCCTTAAATTCATTTAATTTATTTCTAATACTACGCGCGTTGCAATAAAAAACGTTTGTTAGTTATTTTTTACCACGGGCCCGCGTTTTAAACTATTTATCACGTCGGGCCCGCGTTTCCCGGACCCACAACGTTTAAAGAAGGCTTCGACCTATACAGCTTTCGCACGCTTTCGTCTATTAACCTACCTAGCCTAGCATTACCTATTTCATTAAAATGCACCCCCATCTTTTATAAAAAGGCTAGGATCATTGAATTCGGACCACAGCTTTACGAAGGGTACATTTTCCTCAGCACAAATCTCTTCTAATTTGTTATTCAAAAATATTGTTTTGGACGTAATTCTAAGACCCAACCCGTGCCTAGGGGTAATACCTAGAACTAAAGACCTATCTGACCTCGCCTTCAGGGACCTAATTAACCCCCTATATCTCTCCAAAAGGTCAGGCACTCTCGTATCGGGCCTATACGAGTCGTTGCCTCCTACCATCGTCACCAACATTGAGTGACGGGAAGCAACGTCAACCCTATTCACTTCGTCTCTAACTCTGTCAACCCTGGCCCCTGGGAGACAGACCCTCCTCCTCTTGGTTGGATTCCGTTTAACGAATTTTTGTCCATGTGGCGCACTAAAGAATCCCCAATTAAAATAGTTTCCACCTCATTCACGTCCCTTTCCAAATGGGCGAAAGGGTTCGAAACCTCGATAGGGGGGGGATTCCTATCACCTAATGTACGCGGCCTAGCTCCACCCTTAACCTCTCTAAATCCCTCGCTATCTACTACTCTCGGACTAACCTTAACCTCTTCCTCAACTCTATCTAACCTTCCCGACAAGCTACCTAAACTAGAAACTAAGTTACGCACCTCACCCTTCAAATTACTAACGTCTTCAACGTTAATATTGGTTCGGCTTCCGTCAACCGTAGCCCTAACCCTGCCATCATCAAGCGTTGCAAGTCTATCCGCTACCTCACGTACACTACGTTTTATGTCCACTAATTCCTCCATGAACTCGCAAAAGAAACAAACTGATCTATCGGTAATCGCCACTGGACCGCCGTTATAATCCTTAAATTCCGAATACCACCGGTTAACCCTACACCTAACACACGACGCTTTCTGCGACGGCATCGCGGAGTTAAAAATTTAAACCGTCACAGGTATAAGTTAAATTAAGCCGGCACGCTATGAAAACTTCTAAATCGCTAAAAACCACTAATATTCAATTACTTAACTATAACAATGTAAATTTAAACGCAAGTATATAAGATTCAAAAACTATCCAAAGTAAAATTCTCAGCAATATACAAAAGTAGATGCAAAATCAGAGATCAGGAAATGCGTCCGTTCAGTACAGAGTCTGGCTGACGAATGATTATGATTATGATGATGGGGATAATGATGATAATGTCAGTAATGAATCTGAAGTTGATTAATAACAAATAATAAGAGTAATAATCATATTATCTTTCTTTATTGGCTTTTGGGTTTTCTTTTTATTGAATTTTACATATCCATTGTATTAACAATAAAGTGCATCAAAAACTTTTTTCTTGAATTTACCTTTCCAAAATTAAGGTGCATCTTTCACGGCGCAGCGTCTTGTAAGCCGTCAAATACGGTAATTCATATTACGTATTTATAAGTGTGGTACGGGAGTTTTAAAATATGGAAATTATATATAACCTACTAGCAACAGAAATACTGAAAAATAACGAAGAATAGCGTTCTTCCTTACATTTTTGGGTGAGTTATTAAGTAATCTAAATGAAATTGATGGCAGTTGAATGTAGTAATATATCGAAAGGTCAGTTCCCGTAAATATATGCGACAGAATCATTCTTAGGGAATCGAAGTTTAATAAAGAATAAGAAGACCAAGACGATGGTTTCAAATATTTATTACAAACGTTTCGACTCCGAGTGAGGGTCATCATCAGTGAAAAGCTGAATGAGAAAGAAAGTTAAAAACAAGGATATGAAGTTAAACAGAAATCTAAAAACAGTTAAAAGACAAACACTGTGATATATATATATATAAATATATATATATATATAATTTAGTGGTGGACCGGATATCAGTTTTTCAACATCTGCGGATGCGGATCTTGAATTTCAATATCCGCGGATGCGGATATTTAGTTAATCTATCAATATAATATAGAATTATGAATATTTGACATAATTTTTCAAATTTCGTGATATTACTATTATGGCAGGCAATGCATAAGAATTAAAATTAATATTAATGTTTTCATTATGATAAAAAAAATAACTCAAGAGTTTCAGCCACAGAAATTTCAATGAAACAAGTTTCATTCAATTTTATGTGTTCCCAAGTATTTATATTTTGAGGTTTATATATTTGTTTGTTCATTAATAATTTAATTAATACTTTACATGAAATGTGCATGACTGGACCTTATAAGCTACTTTATAAGCTAATTTAATTGTAAATTGCGTAATTTATTAGAGGTATATCCGCATAACATCCGCAGCCAGAAGTGCGGATGTTAAAAATGATGCGGATATCCGGTCCACCACTAATATATATATATTAATAAAATAAGAGCTCACCCAGAGTGGATATGATTACAGATCAAAGGCAATGGAAGGAATGACCAGAAAAATTAGCAGCAAGAGAAAAGGGGACAGAAAGCAGTTGGTTGGTTGTCTATGGAATGAATAATTTAACGGATAAATTTTGTGCATTTAAGAAACGGGTCAGATTCTTAATGTATAAAGACTTAGTGATTTTTCTGTCGAGTTCGTAATGGAGAAAAAAGCGGTGCTGGTTAAGTATGCGGTCTACCATCTGAGTTCTGGTTAAGTATGCGGTCTACCATCTGAGTTCTGGTTAAGTGTGCGGTCTACATCATCTTAAATTACACTTTTATAAATGTATTTAAGGAAAGGAATTAAAATATAAGAAATTTAGTTCAGGAAATATATTTAATTACAAAATTTTATTTATTAAAATAAACCAAAAAAAGTTTGTAAAAATTTAAAAAAAAATGTTTTGCAAACTCTTATATTAGGCATTACTGTGTGTATACAGTGCGGATATCATTTAAGAAGGCTACGAACAGATCCTCCTCTTCCTTTCTTAGCATTTTCCAACAAAAATGGTTTAAATGAGATTGTAGCATTTGCACAGGAATGCCCCTTTTCTTCTTTAAAATATCTATTTTTGCATCTAGCCAAGAACGTTCCATTGCTTGCGTATGTGCGTCAGTTGCAGGATCCACATAATGTCTCTGGTGATTAACCGTCTGATGAATATATCCTAGGGTATTCAGGCAAGCTTAAGCAGGCCACTCATCCGAATGGATAACTGATCCAACCTTGCATTCTCTTTGAATAATTGGTATTAAAGTGTCTTTATCACGTCTATTAACATAGAAGTATCTGCAATCCAAGCCTTTCTGAGTTTTGACAGAATATTTTCGTTAAAACTAACGAAAATATCACGACTTAACCTAACCAATTATCAAGGGCGTACAGTTGATCTATTAGTAAATAGTAAATACTATTCCAGAAACAAACAATGTTATAATTAATAATAGATCAACTGTACGCCCTTGATAATTGGTTAGGTTAAGTCGTGATATTTTCGTTAGTTTATATTCTGTCAAAACTCAGATGGTAGACCGCATACTTAACCAGCACCAAATAAACTAAGATATATTAAAGTTCATTGTAGCCTTCACGGTTGCCTTTTTGGTAGGTTGGTTGGTCGCAGCTTAATTGTGGTAGACTGCTCGAAGCTAGGTAGACCGCACACTTAACCAGCACCAAAAAAGCCTTCCTTCGTTTATTGCAACTTTCGGTTGAAGATACAATATTTACCTTTGACAAACCTCTATACCAACAAATCGACGGCATGGTGATGGGTTCTCCTCTTGGACCTTCCTTTACCAACAGCTTCCTAGCCCATCATGAAAAGATTTGGCTTCAAAATTGTCCAACAGAGTTTCGTCCTCTCGCGTACAAACGATATGTTGATTCCTTTCTTATATTTAAATGTAAACGGCATGCACCGTTGTTCTTTGATTATATTAATCACTACCATCCAAATCTTAAATTTACTTTTGAAATGGAAACCGAAAAGTCTCCATCATTCCTTCACGTTCTAGTCACTCGCTCTCCAGGTGGTTTTTCTACGATATGAAGAAGACGACTACTCGCCTTGGAACGAATTATTTCACTTCAATACTATTTCGTTTTAAAATATCTAGCATCACGTGTAAAATACATCGAGTTTATCATATTTTCTCAGATTGACTCCTGTTCCATAGAGAGCTCAGTTACTTCCAGCAGTTCCTTAAGCATAACCTATACCCAATACATCTACTTGATAATTCTCTCAGCCGTTTTCTCCAAAACCTTTTTCATCCTCAACACTTAGTTCCCACTTTATCTAAATTAAAGATGTATATTAAACTTCCTTTTCTTGATCATACCACTGACGAAATGAACAGGCTCGTTCGTCCTTTCCTCACTGGTGTTTTAAATTTATTAATAGTAATTTCTCCGCCATCTATAACACTGGTCAACACTCATTTTATTGCCAATCATATTAGAGTGATTTTGGGGTAACTTTGTGGTGCTGATTCCGAATATGACATCGGTTTCGCTAGATTGGCTCTAATTTATGAGATAATTGGTACCCCATTTAAACACGTAAAAATACAAAAAATTTAATGTTCAGGCGGAGCCTACTTACAAATCGCATTGAAATTGTCTCAAATCATACAAAAATAAACACATGAAATACATAATGGCATTTTATTCGGTCTCACCATCTAGAATGTTCCGGTAGTTTCCCATATGCACGCGTTATGGTTACGTTTCCTATTAATTGAGGGTATTCATTATCACAAGAACTAGAGCCAAATCGGAAAAACTACTTTCATTTTGGAATTCAGCAACCCCAAAATACCCTAAATTCGTACGAATTTCCTTGGCAACGAAAAAAAATGTTTTTTTGTTGGCCTGTGTAATTTCTGCCGTCATAAGGAACGCCTCTTTTCACTTGTGAGGTCCTCTGTAATATACCTCTACACGTGTGCGGACTGCAATGCTCGTTACGTGGGTCGAACTGGTCTGCAACTAAAACAAAAAATTGATAAGCATAGTTTGACTTTCCCAGTGAACTGGCCGTCCCTGTTTAATCCAGAATATTCCGCTATTCGTAATCACAGCGAATCAGCCGACAATAAACGCTAATCAATTCTCTGTTCTACCTTCCCCATCTACCGAAACTTCACAGAATAAACATTAAGTCTTTATCCATTAATAATCTGACCCCTTCCTTAAATGCACAAATTTATCCATTAAATTATTCACTCTATAGACAACCAACCAACTGTTTTCTTCTCCCTTTTCTCTTGCTGCTAATTTTTATGGTCATTCCTTCCATTGCCTTTGATCTGTGATCATGTCCACTTTGGGCAAGCTCTTATTTTACTATATATACGAGTATATG
>JAJOZX010001843.1:77500-80000 GCA_023014485.1 Bathynomus jamesi | reverse complement strand
GAAATTACTGTAGACTTTTGCGAAAGACTGTGTTTATCAATGCCTCGCAGAATTGCTAAAGTGATCGAAAATAAAGGCAAACATACAAAATACTAGGTGTATATGACACTTTTGCATTCAGTAGTGCCTAGTTACTTAGAACTGTGTCATATGGCTGCTTAAAACCAATTGTTTAGCCAAAATAAATAAAAATTACCATTTTACCGTATTTCTGGCTCTGATGCATCCATTCTGGCCATTACTATATATATATATATGTAATTTCTGAGTTTCCTAGATTTAATTTAAAAATAATTTCTGATTAAAGAGTTTCGACAATATGAAAATTTTTTCCCGAGTAAATATCTAAATATGTATGGAAAATAATATATATGTATATATATATATATATATATATATATATATATATATATATATATATATATATATATATATATATATATATATATACACACAGGGTGTTTGAAAACTTTCTGTACAAATTGTAATGGGGGATAGGCAACACCAAGACAAACCCTTTTCGTCTATAAGTGTATGTCCGCTGACGTCACCATTCGGCGCGAGAGGGCGCCGCTGCAATTGGCTAAAAGGTGAAGTGGGCTAGACTCGCGCTTGCCGCGGGCATTCTTAAATCGGACGTAGTACGCGTAACATGGAGCGCTTCACGACTGCTGAGATGACTGACATGCATATGGTGTATGGGGCTGCCAATGGAAACGGAAGAGCTGCTGTGAGGTTGTACCGACAGCGCTTCCCAAACAGACGTGTGCCAAACCACCAAACGTTTGCGCATTTGCATCGGCGACTGCGAGAAACTGGAACATTCCATGCAAACATGCATGACACTGGTCGGGAGAGAAACGTGCGCACTCCTGACATGGAAGAAGAAATCCTACGGCGATTTGAGGACAATCCAAGCGCAAGCTCCGGCAACGTTTCTTCAAGAAATATCCGATAAACCCGCCCGTCGAGTCGGGCAGTCAGCAGGTACGGCCCAATCAACTTGCCATGGACGATACCCGCCCAAACATTGACGGCGAACCGTTCTTGATGAGCATGCACCCGTGTAGCATGTGGATTTGCGTGCGCCCACACGTGAGAATTGTGCATGTTAAACACACCCTCACGTGTGAAACAGGCCTCATCTGAGAACAGCACATAAGCCGGAAAATTAGGCTGCACCGCTGTCTGCTGCAGAAACCAGCGTGCGAATTCCACACGAAGAGGGTAATCCTGAGGTTGTAATGCCTGGACTCTCTGACGATGAAACGGATGTAACTGCTGCTCGTGCAACACTCTCCAGACTAGGTCGTGGTTCACACCGAGGATACGTGCAACACCTCGCGTGCTTGCGCTTGGATTGTCCTCAAATCGCCGTAGGATTTCTTCTTCCATGTCAGGAGTGCGCACGTTTCTCTCCCGACCAGTGTCATGCATGTTTGCATGGAATGTTCCAGTTTCTCGCAGTCGCCGATGCAAATGCGCAAACGTTTGGTGGTTTGGCACACGTTTGTTTGGGAAGCGCTGTCGGTACAACCTCACAGCAGCTCTTCCGTTTCCATTGGCAGCCCCATACACCATATGCATGTCAGCCATTTCAGCAGTCGTGAAGCGCTCCATGTTACGCGTACTACGTCCGATTTAAGAATGCCCGCGGCAAGCGCGAGTCTAGCCCACTTCACCTTTTAGCCAATTGCAGCGACGCCCTCTCGCGCCGAATGGTGACGTCAGCGGACATGCACTTATAGACGAAAAGGGTTTGTCTTGGTGTTGCCTATCCCCCATTACAATTTGGACAGAAAGTTTTCAAACACCCTGTATATATATATATATATATATATAACTTGATTGAAGAGTTTGTTCTTGGGGAACCGCAACTTAGTAAGGAATAAGAGGACGAGAAGGTGGGACATGTTTAGTAGTCAGACTTTTCGGAAATTCAATTTCCATCATCAGTGCTAAAAAATGAAAGTAAAAAAAGTGAACAAATATGGTGAGTAAAATATTTTATACAATATATTTATACAGTCCCATGTTAATAATTTAAAGTTAAAAACGATACATGAAATGTAGAGAGTCTCCACCGTTGAAAAAAATATACAATACTTTTCTTTTCCCTACAACGACTATATTAGTTACAAAATACAATCAGAACGTCGCCACTTACTTACCTCTCTTTACTCTCAAATTAACCTTAAATTTGTATTCACCAAAAATGATAGCATTAAATCGTATCTCACCCATAAAGAAAAAAACCCAGCCCCTTGTTTCGTCCACTATCTACTGTTTCAGCTGTACTCACCACAAAGCGAGTTATATTGGCAGCACCATTCGCCAATATCAAATAAGAGTGGACGTACATCGCGGCATATCTATCAGAACATTACAACCTTTAAACAAACCATCGAAATCAGCAATATGAGATCATTGCCACCTCCACAATCACCCACTGCTCCCTACCAATTTCAAAATTATCAATTCAGCATACCAACTAACCGAC
>JAJOZX010001843.1:67500-72500 GCA_023014485.1 Bathynomus jamesi | reverse complement strand
AATATGCAATGGCTGAGAATGTTTTACTAAGTAGTTTATCGAACAAAATGATAAAGTCATACAAAATGCTCACAATTTGCCATAGATTAACATAAATGGCAGTTATGGCCGGTTCATAGTTAGTATTTGGTCTATCCCTCATCATTGTCTATTATACCTTGTAATCTGTGAGGTATAAATGCAACATGGTTATGTATGATGTGTGGGTTCCTTCAGAACATCTCCCACTCGGCCATAGTGTGATCCAGCAGCTGGCGGCTGGTCCACTACTGCCCAGTAGGGTGGCCCACTTTTCAATTTTTTTTTAAAAGTATAGGTTATCGTAGTTTTTCCCATTATTTGGCACTATACTAGCACATTGGTACCATTTCTACAAAAATTTATCAATATTTAGGGGTCTCGCATCGACCTTGAAATTACGAGTTTTTTTTTTTAAATGCGTACTTTTTAACTTTTTACTGAATCAAGATAAATCATTAAGTAGGGATGTTTTCTGAATCCTCTTGATGAGAGAAGTCGTTTGGTGTGCCTTCCAATGTCATACGACTAACGGTTTAAAAGTTGTGCCTGTATACAGGTAATACCAATGTGCTAGTATAGTGCCAAATAATGGGAAAAACCACGATCACCTATACTTTTCAAAAAAATCAGCAAATAGCAGACAAATAATGAAGAAAGAAACAATAACTTAAACAATCACTTTTGCATTGTATTGACCTCTATCACACGTCACTGGCTGCAACGTTGTCCCTCTGTGCTATGTCATCGTGGCGAGTGATGACTTCTTGAAGTCGCCGAGCTCTTTCCGGTTCTTTTCCACCACTTGCAGAAGATCCTGCAGCTGTGCCCCGTCCTTTGTGACCGTGTTCGCATAGTCTTGTATCAGTTGGACTCCTCTTTCAGCGACGTCATTGGTGACCTGGAGATTAGAGATCACATCCTTCAGACGACAAAAGTCCTCGTTCTCGTCCCACTTATCAGTTGGCAGGGTGAGCCACGAAGACCCACATCTTCAGACCTGCAAATAAGAACCAGGAGGACTCGTCGATCAGGTCGGGGAGTAGCGTCATCTCGTCGACTGAGACGTTCTCGTATGTGAAGTCTTTGGGCACAGGGAGGTGGGACAGCTTCTCTGCCATCTGTTGCCTCACAGTGCAATCCACCTTGTTGCTGCATAGAGCGAAGATGACGGTCTGAGGCCTCAGATACCAGAAGTGCCGCCTCATCACTGCCAGTGACGCTTCCGCCACCTCGCGGTCCACTGCCCTATACTTCAGAAAACACTGGTATAGTACCAGGTCATTCAACGGCGCATCAGCTACTACAGGGGCCGCCAACCAAGCTGGTACGTACAGAAGGGCGATGAACACCACGATCCTGTGCAGTTTGTCGACCAGCTCGGCGTCGAGCTCCAGCTGCCTACTGAACATCAGCAGTTTTGTGTAGTAGATGACCTGAAACAGGATAGGCACCATTGTAAGTAAGACAGGTTTATTGTTACCAATTACTTTGTTTGCGTTATAATGAAATGTTTATCTTTGAATAACATTTAAACTTATCTCTAGATTATTTTTGTTTGAAAATACTAACTTTAGCCATCCATCTTGCGTGGTGGTAGGCTCCTGGGCGCATGAGGTGAATGCCACGGCGTGGTTGTGTCCCGAGTACCAGGAGCGTGATCTCTGCCACTTCCCGGTAATCGTCTCTGACGAAACCAGAAGCTGTGCTCAGGAAGCTGACCGCCGCGTCCCGGAGTTCTATTAGCCACGTACTCTCCGCCAGATTCTCGACCTGCAGCTTGCAGTAGGTCGAGAGATCGAGCTCGTCCCATCTTCAAAAATAATAAACAAGAAAACTGTGTGAGAAAACTCTGAAGTTCCGGTTTGGTTTGCTGTTTTATAAACTAGTGGAATATCATGTGTGTCCTAACTTTACCTTGCAAAAAATGAACTAACCTTCTCTTCAACTGCTGAAACAAAGGATCAGTTGGTGCCGTAGTCCTTCCGAGCAGGGTGACGGCTACTGCCCCCACGATAAGCTCTAGGACGTGATGACGGCATCCCAGCTGGAGTAGCGGTCGCCCGAGCATGTTTTCCAGCCGGACAACTGCACCCTGCACCCTCCCCGTGTTGGTGGAAGTGGTGTCGAAGCAGAGTCCGATGACGCTCTCCTCACATCCCCAATCTTCGAGAGCATGTATGGTTGCCCGCGCCTGCGACAGTCCGGTGCCGTCAGCAACAGCTGGGACTGACAGCAACTTTCCTTCTGTGCAATGAGGAGCCCCGGAGATGAGAATTGCTTGGCGGTGCTCCGCCGTTCCAAGGAAGTTCTGAAACACATGCCATATATCTCAATTTCATGGTTGTAAAGTAACCTATTTTTGTTCACATTCAGTTCTCTTTTTAATTGACATTATGCTTCATGAATCTCATTACTAAATTGATAGCTATGAAAACTTAATCAACTGACCTTGACCATTTTGCCATCCCAGTGGACAACAGTGTGCCTCGGTAGCGTGAAGGAGTCCTTCACAGCCGTCGCCACTTCACGGCGATGTGACACTCTTCCCCGGCGAGCTGTTTCTTTCGAGATGCTGAACTGATTGAGGTCTGCTGGTGGATCCGCCGAACGTGTGATAGCAGCCACAATGCTTACTACCTATGTAGAGAATGGAAAGTGGAAAGGAAACTGTCAAGAATACATGTGGGTTACGGGACACTTTAAAACTGACGCTATCGATGAATACTATACACAATACGCACCTGATTATTGGACATGCGGAAACGATCAGCCACTTCCATGACAGCAGGTGCATTAAGGATGCGGCGATGAAGATTGACAGACACACTTGGCTCTTTCGGCAGGGGGAACGCTAGTTCTGTCTCCGACTCTCCTGACATGCCAGTATCATCATCCTCCATGGCCTCATCTCCGGTTTCGTATGCACACTTTGAGTTTGCGGCTCCTGGCGAGGACGTTTTCTTCCTTCCTGTAGCTTTCTTTTTACAGCGAAAACTTTATCGTTCCCGCTCATCGTTGCCACCCGAGGACCACGTTGATCGAGGTAGAAGTCAATGTCTTCTTTCTTGTCCTTGTCGGACAGCAGTCGATTCTGCTTTATATCTTCGACAGCGTCAGATGCTCCGATATCCCGCAGCTTGTCCACACTGTCCGAAAACTTCTGCCGTTTTCCTCCGGCGTCAGTTTCTCGTTTTCTGCTCTTTTGGAGTAAGTGCCACTCTTTCCACAATGCCTCTAGCTTCCGTTCGCAGTTGAGCTTTGTGATTGTTTTAATGCGGGCCATGTTCCAAAACTTTAAGACGTTGTTTACGGTTTCTTTGAATGCGTCTTTCCTGTTAGCAGTGTACTGGATAACACTGAAGAAGTATTGCAAAACCTGCCGTGTTGTTGGCAATTTGCTACCACTGATGGAGGACAACGGTTGGCCAACTAAAAAAATTTCCGAGGCCGATCTTAGAGAAGGTAGCGATGTTGTTTTCGCCTTTCCTTTTGATGACTCTCTATTTGTAGCTTCAAGAGTTCTTCCCGTTATGGTTGCCATCGATTTGTCCATGACAAAGGATGAGGAACTCAGACAGAATTTCAAAATGTTATGATCTGCAAAAATAGAAATAGGTTACTAGGTACCTTGCACAGGCATAGTGCATTTTCTAATTACCTATATACATTATACATTCCGCCCGGGTATGGTGACTCATTTTTTTGAAAAGTATAGGTGATCGTGGTTTTTCCCATTATTTGGCACTATACTAGCACATTGGTATTACCTGTATACAGGCACAACCTTTAAACCGTTAGTCGTATGACATTGGCAGGCACACTAAACGACTTCTCTCATTAAGAGGATTCAGAAAACATCCCTACTTAATGATTTATCTTGATTCAGTAAAAAGTTAAAAAGTACGCATTTTAAAAAAAAAACTAGTAATTTCAAGGTCGATGCGAGACCCCTAAATATTGATAAATTTTTGTAAAAATGGTACCAATGTGCTAGTATAGTGCCAAATAATGGGAAAAACTACGATCACCTATACTTTTCAAAAAAAATTGAAAAGTGGCTCCCGTGAGTTCACCACATTCCCCCACACGTTCTCAATGGTGTTGAGGTCACACCCCTTACTAGACCAGTCCAGTAGTTCTAACAATCCTGGCGGTGCGGATGGGAGAGTTGTCCTGCAAATGGATTTTAAATATTAAAACTAAAATTATATCTCATCCATACGCTTCATCAGTAATCCTTTATTTGAGATAGGTTTTAACCCCTATGTATTAGGGGTTTCTCTCAGCTAAATGTAATTGTGCGCCGTTATACAAATAATACAGTCTGTAGTTATCCAGAATAAAATCCTAGTGTTGTCATAGTACTGAAAGCGTTAAAGAACAATTTTATGACCATTATTCGTCCCATGTAAATGTGGAAACCGGACATACAAATGCGTGTAATACATAAATCTTATTCTGGTAATAGTATAATATTCTATAACACAAATACAACATACCTGCATAAAGATAATCTGCTCAGGATAGGGAAAGGCATACACGCGTACAGAAAGCAGCATCACCTTCTCCATGATCTCTATATATTGATCTGCCGTAAACCTCCCCTGGATCTCTGTCAGCTCTCCTAGTCCTTGCAGGTCCATCCATCCCCACACATGCGCCGTCACGTGCCCACTCCGTGCCACTTCGTAAATATTTTGGCGGGTATATCTCGTGTTGTCCTGTTGCCAACAGCGAAGACGGCCTTGAGTTATAGACGCAAATGTCTTCTCGTCAGAGAAGATAAATGCTTCAGTATGCGAGATCATCATTTACAGTATATGCTGGCTAGCAAACGAGAGCCTGGCCTGACGATGTCGTTCCTCGATCCTCTCTTCTTTGTCAGGACTACGGTAGTGTTATCCTGCTTCATGCAACCGTCTCCTTACGGTGTCCACTGACACTCCCATATGTAGTGTCTCCCGGATGGCGACTGCGTT